>JAQZBX010059744.1:0-17981 GCA_029593785.1 Cabassous unicinctus
TTCATATGTTGAGTTTGGCTTAGAGAGAAGCCACATTTGAGCAACAAGGAGGCTCTCAGATGGCAACGCTTAGGCACCCCATAACAGTAGGCCAAGTTTCAGTTACATGAGCAAAGACTCATAAGGCTAGTCCTCAATAACCGGAACCCATCAGTGGGCCATCCTCTTTTGCCAGACACTTCCTCTGCACTCAGGGGACTGCTGCTGCTCCCTTGGAGAATGTGGCAGAGTTCTCCAGGCTTGGAATTCAGATTCCCTCATTTATTGAGTGATTGTCTGCCCTCTGTGACCATGCCCCATTCCAAATTATAATTGGATCATGCTTGTAAACTGATCTGTTAATCTGGGCGTGATTAGGTTATGATTAGGGTGTTGAGCCCCACCCCTTGGTGGGTGGGGAATCAAATATAAAAGGCATGGCAAGAACAGTTTGGAAAGAAGGCCCCAGGAGAAGAGAAGCGAGCTGTTTGCCTGATCGTCTACAGCTGACCTTGTGGAGGAAACAGGAGCTAAGCCCGGAGAGAAATGGAGCCCCAGGAAGAGAGGAACCCAAGAAGCCTGAACCCTGGCAAACATCGGCAGCTGTCTTGCCCTAACACGTGGCAATGGACTGTGGTGAGAGAAGAAACTTAACGCTTTATGGCCTGGTATCTGTGGACTTCTACCCCAAATAAATACCCTTTATAAAGACCAACCCATTTTTGGTAATTCACATTAGCACCCCTTTTGGCTGACTAATACACACTCTTCTGTGTCTGCTTGTCTCCTTTTAAGGCGGCACCGGGAACCTATCCTGGGACCTTCTGGAGTGGGAGAGAGGCGCTCAATCTTTTACACCACCTCAGCTCCCTGGTCTGCTGCATCTCTTGTTGTCTCTTCTCTGTGTCTCTTTTTGTTGTGTCATCTTGCTGTGCCAGCTCTCCGTGCAGGCCAGCACTCTGTGTGGGCCGTTCTCTGCATGGGCCAGCTTGCTGTGTGGGCCAGCTCACCTTTCACCAGGAGGCCATGGGAATCGAGCCCTAGACCTCCTATATGCTAGACGGGAGCCCAATCGCTTGAGCCACATCCGTTTCCCTAGATTTCTTCTAATGCATTTGATATTACTGATTAAATTCAATGATATTATTTAATTTCAATTTTTCATTTGCTAGTATATGGAAATATGATTGGACTTTTAAAAATTTACTTTGTACCCAATGACTAAATTTACTTAGTAATTGTAATACCTATTATATAATTCTTTTATATACATAATATCACTTAAGAATAAGTACAATTTTCCTTCTTCCTTTCAATTATTCCTTTTGCTTAATTTTTTTCTTACTGATTTGCTAGGACCTTAGTGCCATATTTAATAGAAGTGGTAAGAGTGGAAATTTCTGCATTTTTCCCAACATGAGGAAGAAATCAATCATTAATTCCCTCCCATGTATAGTATTTTTTCAGCATATTGGCAACATTATTCCACTGCTTTCTGGTTTCTATATTGCTCTGAAGAAGTCTGCTGTATGTCCACTTGTCACTTAGGATGTTACTATTTTACCTTTAAACTAGTATCTTTTCTATGATATGTCAAGGTGTTAATTTTTAAAACCATTTTGTTTGGGATTTATTGTACTAACCAAACTTTAATAAGATTCTTTGTCCTTCATCAAAAAAATCAATATTTTTCCTGGAAAATTCTCATCTATATGTTATCCAAATATTTATTTTCTTTCTCACATTTTCTTTGTTCTCTTCTTCCTGAACTCTAATTATATGAGAATTTTTCATTCTATCTTCTATGTTTTTTTAATTTTTCTATTTTCTTATACAAGAAGAGATGGCTATATGGTTATCTCTTTAGTTGGATCACTAGTGCCATTACTTCTTTAGTCAAGTAAGGATTTCTCTTGAGAATTCTATTTTAACATAGCTATGTCATATATTAATAAAACAGAGAGTCTATTGACTATTGACATAGTTAAGGATTGACTTGCCAAGTAAAATAATAATAAGGAGACAATTTTGAAATGAGGAAATATTTAGTATATTTTTCACATATGCCATTAATTTTTCATACTTAATCTAGTTCCACAGTTTAAATAATATGTACAGGTTTATGTTTCCCAAATTTATAACTTTATTAATAAACTCTTCCCGGAATTTGAGATTTCTATTTCTAAGGCCTGACATTTGTACTTAAGTCCTTAAGTACTTCAAACTTAAACCTTCCCAATATAGAATTCCTGAATGTCCCACCAAAACCTATCTTTCATTAGTAATCCTCAATTTTTTTGGCACAATCATCCATCTACTTATTCAGACCAAACTTCTAAGAGTAATTTTTGTAAATAAACTTTAGACTACATAAATGATACATTGAAAATATAGGGGTATTCCTGTATACCCCACCCTCCTCCTCCCACACTTTCCCCCATTAACAAAATCTTTCTTTAGTGTGGTACATTTGTTACAATTGATGAACAAATATTGACACATTGCTACTAACCATGGTCAATAGTTTACATTATAGTTTACACTATAGGAATAATTTTTAATTCTTCACTTTTCCTCATTCCTCCATCCCATCCATCACTAGCCATGTTTGCTGTATTCTCAAAATCCTGAATTTTAACACTCCTTCCAGGTCCTGGCTACTTTTCTAGTCCAACTCACCATTATTACAATCTTGAACTTCTGCAGTAGCCCCATAATTGCTCTCCTTTGTTCCATTCCTGTCCCATTCTAACCTCTCTTCTAGATAGTGCCAGGATGATCTCTTATAAAAGTAAATGAGATTTTTTTTGCAACTTTCTTAAATGCCTCCATTACCTACTCTTTTTAATTAGAATAAAATTTAACTTTTTCAGAGTTCTCAATGTTTTATCTCTTTATTTAACTATCCAGAGCAAATGCATATAACTGTCTCCTTCATTGATGCTTTTAAATACACCTGATTTCTTACTACATCTTGAAAATACCAAGGTTGCTATTATTAAGAGATTTTTTTAAAGTTTCTGTTTATTTTTTCTGGATAGTCATCTTGCCATAGATATTTGAATGTCTTGCTATTTATCTCCATTTTCAACAAACTGCTTAAAATTATGCAAACATGTCATGAGAACATATGTGATAGAACAGACTACTCAAGCCTGGTGAAATTTGAGCATAAAAATAATGGCAATATTGGATTATAAAATCCTGCTGTCCGTATTGATAGAAAGGACAGAAGGAAGAAAGGAAGGAAGGAGGAAGGGAGGAAGATGGAAGGAAGGAAGGGAAAGAGAGAAAGAAGAGAAAGAAAAGAAGAAAGGAAGAAAGTTAGAAGCTCTTCCTAATGAGAGAATGACAATCAAAAATGCAGAAGAAATGACAGCATTACAAATGTTAACATGTTGCGACTATCAATTACAGCATGAATCAGAAATTGAAGCTAAAAATAGCAATGAAAGTTTGATGTGGAAGAAGATACTCACATGGTTTCAATGTACTTGCCCCCAAATTACTTCTTACAATACGTGAAATTGTAATTTTAGAGTGGAGAAACCTGGCAAACATCATCTTAATAAAGCTATCAAAGTTAATGTCACCAATAAGGGGCCAGACTGATATCATGTACCTTTAAATACAATGCACTAAGAAGGACACAGTATACATTCTGTGATAGTCCTCTCAATATACGTAATCTTTATCTCATTGTGAGGAAATATCAGACAGATTCAAACTGGGGAACACTCTAAAACATAACTCACCTGTATTGTTTATAACAAACATCAATTTCATGTCAGACAAAGAAAATCTGAGAACTCTTTTAATTTAATTCTCTTTTAGATTAAAGGAGATAAAAGAGGCATGAAAAAATGGAAATACAAGATTCTATATTGGTTATTTGACTGGGAAAAATGTCTATAAATTTCACTATAGGGCATTTAGTGATATTTAAGTATGTTCTATGCATTAGAATAAAGTGTAATACCAATGTTAGATTTCCTGACTTGATCATTGTTTCATGGAATTTAAGAGAACATCCTTATTCTTAGAAAAAAGCATACTGTAGTATTTACAGATAAAGTGGCATTGTGTCTATGATTTACTCTAAAATAGTTCAGATATATGTACATTGGGCTAATGATGAATTTCAAAAACTTTACTCTGGTCTCAACTGCCCAAATTCTGCCGTTATTCATTTGAACCAGATTGCCTACTTCCACATTTCGTTGCCTGTTTGTGAATAGATTTCTGATCATTCAATGGACTTAGTACATGTTCTAAGGTAAATTTCCCCATTATAAAATGATTGATATGCCAAAAAGGTAATTCAAAAAATACCTATGTATTGAGCCAAACATGTGGCAAGCACCTGAAAAGTAGGGCAAGAAAATAATCACAAATTTGACTACTGCTACAAGAACTTTAAAATTATTAGTATTACCTTCTGGACTATAAAAATAATGAAGATTGGGCAGTCTCTACAAGAAACATTTTGATGGTTTTGCATTCAACTTTATAACCTTCTGTTTATAGGTTCAAAGAAATTGCTTTTGGGGTTTGTGAATTTTTAAATATTTTTACCAGTTGTAAATGAAATTCAGCTTCTTTTGAAATGACTAATATAATACTTATAAATAGAAATATTTTATAATTTATATTTGTAAATTATATATTTCTATATTTATATGCATATAGATATAAAAATATATTTTATTAACTACATTGAATATTATCCAAGCTAAAGGATTGATTTAAAAATATAGAAAAACATGATAGTTAAAATATGCAGTAATTGGAAATCATATATTTTTTATTAAATTGCTGTGGAAAATACATAAGAACGTTAAGAATAATAGGTGCCTATTCAATATCATGGTGATTCGATTATTAAAATGTACATTGAAAGACATAATATAATGATACTTACTTAACAAAAACTTAGTCACCCAACTATGTGATAGGCAATCACCTATATGCTAGAATCATTAATATTTGTAATCCTACTTATAAACAGCTTATAAAATAACAACCACAGTAATACCAGAAGGTGAAATCATGCCAGGCAGAGGGCTCAGTGGGGGCAAAGGCCTGACGGAATTATCTGATCTTGCAAATATGGGACTTTCTATATATTTCAGCTTGGCAGAGGGTAAGATTATACTCTATCTGGGGCCTGAAGGAAGATGAGATGCTTTATATTTATCCATAAAATGAATCACATTTTTTCCCACTGTAAAAATTCATAATTTTAAGAAAATTAGACACACTGACCAACTGGTCAACTCTTATAAAAGCATCATTCTTTTGTTTTCATGAAAATGTTGACTCATTAGGAGTGAGAAAATGAAAGTACATTTCGGTTCATCAAATATACCATGCTATTCTTCAAACCTTACCAGTTTGGCAAAATATAACACATGATTTTCTAAGTGCTTTCTTTCCTTAATTTTTAAACCCAGACTTTGTTTCACGGAAATTCAATCCTTATGCTTTTCATTCCTTTCCACTTAACTCATCAAAAAGTGGCTCTGCGTAAGATATTTGACATTCTGCATACACTGCAGTCTTTTTTTCTTAAACATAGGAAGCTATAATTTGCCAAGAGTAAACAAATCAAAATATTCAACTTCAGATTGAATTCATCAAATAGTACATGTGTGTATATAAGTGTGTGTGCATACTACTTTTGGTAAAATACATTTCTTCCTCTATTATGAAAATCTTATTGGCATTCTTAAAAAGTGAATTGAAGAGGAATGAAAAAAAATTATACATGACACCCAGCATGAACAAAAATAACCATCCTTAAAAAGAAGTCATGGCAACAATACATACATACCACATAGAAATAATCTGCTCATCCCTTAATTCTATTTCCCCCATTTTGCAAATATGGTAGCAGTAAAAGACCACAGCTTAGCAACAATTGGAGGGTGAAAAATGGATTTGGAGCTCACCAAAAGCCCCATCCAAGAGAATTGTCACTGATCTGTCCAGCAGCAACCTGAAAAATTTCATTCTCAGGGCTTAAACTAAATTTTTGAGTTCATTCTGTTGAAACAGTCTTATCCTTAGAGAATCTGTTGAAAATTATCAGTGGCAATTGTTTAACATCCCAACTGGCTTCATATGACAAAATATTCAGGCTTTATAGTATCTGTTGAGGAAAGTCACTAAACAAACAGAAATTCAATTAACAACACGCAGCAACAGCAACAGTCCCTGGAGTTAGGGGGTCTCGTATCCATAATTGCCACAAAACAGCCATTATTCAAGAAACAAATTATGTGACATGCAAAGAAACAAGGAAGTATGGCCTATACATGTGAAAAAAGGCATCAATAGAAATTTTCTCGGAGGAAAAATGTCTCAAAATATAGAATATCAATAAAGATAGAAAAATCATTTAAAAAATAACCAAATACAAATTATGGAGTGGAAAGTACAAAAAAAGAAAAGAAAGAAAGTAAGTAAAAGAGCCACAATAGAAACTGACAGACACATACACACACAGAGTTTAGAGTATTCATTTTTAAACCATTACTGTCAACCTTCAAATAATGTCTTGCTCTTTCACGTATAATGCAAACATGGTATAAAAGTATATATTCATTTTCTGTACTACTCTGTGATGTTTTCATGCATTTAACTCCTACAGATCTTATAAACTCCAGAATTCACTGATATTATTTTTGCTTTAAATAGTCCAATTTATTGTAATGGTATAAAATTTAAAATATTTATTTTTATTATCACATTTAATATTGGTGGTTTTATTCTATTTATAGAGTTCTGAGTTTCCATTATGCTGCATATTTATTCAGCCTAACATCTTTCCTCTTACATTTCTTGTAATTCAGATCTGCTGGTGATAAACTCTTTGAATTTTTTTTAATGTCTTGATGCCATTTTCACTTATGAACTATGTTTTTCTAGATGTCAAAATTAGGTTGATACTTTCTTTCAGCACTTTAAAGAGGTGCCATCATGTTCTGGCTTCCATTATTTTCTACAAAAGTCAACCATCATTCTTAATGCTGTTCTCCCTTATTATATCCACCCATTCCTGACTGCTTTTAAGATTTTTCTCTTCGTTGCTGGATTTCAGAAATTTGATTTTGTAATATGTCTTGGTTTATTTTTATTGTGTTTATTTTGCTTAGGTTTTACTGAGCTTCATGGATGTCAGGGTTTATATTTTCCTTCAAATAGTTCTTCTCCACTCCCTCCTCTCTATATTTTTTGAGACTCTAATATTTTCAAAATATTAAATGACTCCCTATTTTTCCACAGATTACTATTTCATCCATTTTCTTCAGCTTTTTTTTCTCTTTTTGCTTTTTTAAAATAGTTTCAAATCTTTTTTCTTCTTGATTTTGATCTCCTCTTTAGCATTGTTTTTCAGCCTATTCCGTGATTTTTTTTAAAAAATTCAGATATTGTATTTTTCAGCTCTAGAAGTTCCATTTGATAATTTTTTATAGTGTCAGTTTCTCCCATTGCTGTATGTATTTCATTAAATCTTAAATTTATTTATAGTAATGGCATAAAATCCTTTCTTTGTTACATTTTCCCCATCAGTTTTAGTTTTGTTTGTTTGACTGAATTTTCTTCAGGTGATATTTCACATTTTCTTGATTCTTTGCCAGTTTATTAATTTTTGATTGGATGCTGAACATTGTGTCATGATATTGTTGAGTGTGAGTGCTTTATTGTTCCTTTAAAGCAGGTGAAAATTTTTTGATATGCACTTACGTTATTTGCAGATAAACTTAATTCTTATAAACCTTCATTTTAACTCTTTGAAGGTGATCAGGCACAGATTTTCCTCCACTACTGTTTTAGACTTATTATTAAGATATAATCCCTCTGGGATTTGTACTGAACTTTCCAGCTATTAATTGAAGTCTCTTCACTATGACTAGTTGAAATTCAAATGTTTCCAAGTCCTGTGTGTGCTCTGGGGATTTTTCAGGGTACCTCCCTGGTAATTTTTTTTTTTATTTGTTTGGCTTTCTTTTGCCCACGTTATAGAGTTTTTTCTCTGCATGTGCCATTTAGAATTCAGCCATAGACTCAAGGGGCCTAGGGAGATGTCTATAGCTACCTAATATAACCTTTTCCAGTACCCTGACTGATAATTCCAGGACTGTTGGTTTCCCTGACTTCTCTCTTTCCTAAATTCTCTCTTTCTTTGCCATGCTCTGCCTGGTTCCCCAATCCATGCAGATCGGTATGGCAAAAGACAGGATGAGCATAGGCTTATTTGTTCACCTGCTCTTAGGGGTCACAGTCTTGTGCTGATTGTTTTCTTTGATCTAAAAGCAGATATTATATAATGTGGTCAGTTTTCAAGTTCTTTACATTGGAAGGGGCCATGTATAGTTCTGCTTACTTCACTATAATTCAAGTAGATTGTTATGAAGATTAATAAAAAATTTAAAAATTGTACAAGCTTTTTAGTGTATTTGGCATTCTGAGCATGAGCCCTGTGACAATGTGAAATTTTTTTTTATGAATCCTAAAAAGAGAAAGATTATGTTTTTTAACTAATCCATTCCTGTGGGTGTGAGACTCTTTTGATTGGACTAAGACAGGAGTGAGGCATTATTCAGGTTATGTCTCCACACTCTTGCTGGGTCTGATATGAACAGAGACACAGAGAAAGACAGATACACACAGATAAAGGAAGCCACCATTTTTGATCCTGCCATGTGAGAGAGGACTCCATCACCTGCAGCTGCAGAAAGGCAGAGAAGCCCTGAGAGACTGAGAGAGGAGGCCTGGAAAAAGACACACCCTATGCCTGGTTGCCCACAGCTGTGTTCTGTGCTATGGAAGATTCCAGAAGGGAAGGCAGAGACCTTGTCAGAGATCAGTGGCCATCTTACTTTACCAAATCAAAAATGCTTTTAATGGAAAACATTTTATTTTAAATAAAAAATAAAGTTTAGTATTTCTAGCTAGGGAAGACATTTTGGCTTTTGAAGATGTCTATTTTCTGGACTGGCATTGGAATTATGTAGACTTTTGTTAATTTTCTTGGTGTTTCTCAACTTCATGTATGTTATGCCTGATCATGGAATTTTTGGACCATGCAATCTAAAAAAGTGTAATTCTCCTAAATTCATATTTATTTAGTGAATGAGCTTGTTGTAAGACCTTGGATTAAAGGAGGAGGGACAATGGCTGGTTAGGTTGCTAAATTGCCTAATTTCCCAGGTTCAAGCCCAATAATTGATAACTCGTCTTGTTGTTCTAGTTCATTGTTACTTTTGAGGAGTTGAGAGCTTAGTATCTTTGGGAATTTCAAGCTCTTATCAAAACATATCTTTTCTTTTACTGCAGTTGAACTGTGGTGTTACATATATACTGCATATATAGACTTTATCAAAATTATCTGGAAACATTATCGGTCCCTGAAGTTATCAAGCTCTTGTGTTTAAATAAGTTGTGTGCTCTTTCCCAATGTAAAGAATATCAGTTTGGAATTCTACCTTTTTTTTTTATGCCTGTGTCCATCCTAGCTGTGTGTTTTGGGTTGAATTGTGACCCCCAGAAAGACATGTTGAAGTCCTAACCCCTGATAACTGTGAATATGAGCTTATTTGGAAATAGAGTAATTGCAAATGGAGTTAGTTAAGTTAAAATAAGGTCATTCTGGAATATGGTGATCCTTTAATCCAATATGACTGGTGTCCTTATAAGAAGGGGAGAGAAGGTACAGACAGACAAAGGCGAGAACACCATGACAACTGAGGCAGAGATTGAAGCACAGGAATTCCTGAGCACCCACTAGAATCTAGGACAAGACAGGGAGAGAAATTCCCCTTTGGATTTTGGACTTCTAGCCGCCAGAGCTGTGGACAACAAACAACTTTCTGTTGTTTTAAGCCATCCGGTTTGTGGTATTTTTCACAGCAGCTCTAAGAAACTAAGACATGGTGCATATCACTAATTAAATTTTGACTCTTTATTTTATATAGACTCTCTGGATATCCGAAATTAATGACAGATTTGCTAGAAGGTATATTTTCACAAAATCTTGAGTGATAAGACTCATAAACTCATCTCTAAAATCGCTTAAACAACATAGAATTAGTTAAAAAAAATAGAAGATTTTGCCCACTTAAGTCACATATTTTTATGGTAAATTTTGAGATAGTGCCTGATGCCTGGCTTATTCTATAGCTGCAGGGACTGTGGAAAACCTATTAAGATACTGAGATTGCTAGTCAGTTATCTTTAATTCTTGTTTTCCCCAAATCATTTATGATCAGAACTCCAATTTCAGGCAAATGCACAATAGCATTTTTCTGTGTGTATAATAGGTTTGTGGATGAAATGGAGACTCTCCTACTTTTCCCAGTTCTCTAAGAATGAAGAACTCTGTAAATGACCCAATCAGAATTGTAAATTACTGTATCAAATATTGCTAAGTGTTTCCTTATATGATATTAATTGAAAACATAGATGTAGACTTTAGTACCATCCCTTTATCTCAAGTAAAATGACCACCAACCAGTAAGATAACATTACTTAAATTATATATTCCACATGAAAATAATAAGTATTGCATCCAAAAAGGGTTCTGTGGCTAAAACTCTCTGGTTAAATAAATTTAAACATGTTCCTTTATTTAAGAAATTCTTTTACTGTTAAAGAGAGACTAGATTGCTCTTATGGATTGAATCATGACCCACACAAAGATATGCTCAACTCCTAACTCCTAGCCTTCTCTATGTGAACCCATTTGTAAATGGAATTACTGAAGATGTTATTTGTTAAGGTAAGGCCAAACTGAATCATGGTGAACCTTAATCTAATATGACTAGAAGCTTTATAAGCAGAGGAAATTTGGATACAATAGTAGGAAACAGATGGGGAAAGAGATGGCCATGTGATGGAGGCCAAGATAAGTTAAAGATTGCCAGCAAGCAACCACAAGTAAGCTACAGACTTCAGAGAAAGTATGCTCCTGCCAAACCATTGATTTTGTACTTGTAATATATGAAACTGTGAGACAATGAATTTCTGTTGTATAAGCCAACTGCACTGTGGCATTTTGTTATGGCAGACCTGGCACACTAAGATATATGTATTATGGCTGTTTAAGAAGAAGAAAATATATGAAATATCTATCAAACTTATTTGTACTTTTAACACATTTTTTATAGAATATCCATGAGTGCCCTGAGAACATAGTTTGAGAACAATGTTTTAACGAGTTGTGGTATCATGGGTCTGTTTGGTAATAATGATGTCTATCTCTTACATAATTCTGTCTTTGTTCCAAACACTATCCTAGACATTTTACTTTCATTAAGTCATTTAATCTTCTCAACAATCTTGTGTGATAGTTAATAATATAAACATCCACATTTAACACATAAGGAAACTGACACCCGGAGACATTAAATAGTATGCCAGAGACACTGGTTAGTGATAGAACAGTGATTTGGAACCCAGGCAGTCTGGCTCCAGTGTTTGAATTTAGCCTGCAACAGGAAATTTGGGGTAAATATTGAAACCTGATAAAGGACAGAATAAACTACGGAAATAAATTAATTAAGTGTTTCTTATTTATTTTTCATCGTGGATTCATTTAGAAGGCCAAAGAAAGTCATAGAAACTATCCTCAGAAAAGTGTATACACATATGTTCATTAATGTGTACATGCAATTACCTGGGCTTTGTCAATCCCCTAAAGCATGCCCTAGATGCCAGGTTGAGAATTTCTGATTTAATTATCATTATATAAAGTATGAATAAATTTATGAGGGACATACCAAGAAAAATTATTACAGTAGATTAGTATATAGTGGAAGCATAAGAAACATTTGAAGTTTGGGGTCTGGTAAAGACAATTAAATTATTCCATACTGGGCAAATGGCTGGAATTATAAACAGATTGATTTTGTTTTGTTTTTAGTGATTCCTATATTCTTTTTACTCATTTTTTTCCAAAAATTAGTTGGGTAACTAGTATCCTTTATAGGAATGAAAATAATTTTCAGTGCTCTGATGGTTTAGGAAAAATCCCTGGTCACTTTTTTTGTTCTGGTTTGATATAATCTATATGATCTATACCTACTTTCATTTCCATTTCGCTCAGATTATAAATTTCTTCTTAAAGGAAATATATATTAAAATTCTGATATATTTTCCAAATAATGATAAAATAAATTTCAGATAAAGTTTTTAAAAATATTTATTTCAATACCCATTCAGAAGAGCATAAAACAATTATTTAAAAATTTAAATGAACATTTTATTATAGGACTTGAATGTGCCAAAAAGATAATTTCATTTGTGATAGGCTATTTAGTACTTTCAAAATAATGGCTGAAATGTGGATTACTTGTCAGCAGCCTGACAAGTTGAAAATAACATGGGAATTGGACAAAGATAGACCTAGGTTCAAAATCATTTATCTATTCAATAAAAGTCCATTTTTATACTGTTGAGTAGTGTAGATCTTATGATTCTGAGGGCATAGTTTGCATCTTATTCCCTACGGCATCCTTCAAGGGGTCTGCATTTTAATGTTTTACCACTTATGGTTACCTAGGGCATATGATTGTACATCTCTTTACTTGAATGGGAATAATAATTTATACCTATTTAATGTCCTTTTGTAATTACCAGTTTTATTTAAAATCATACATGAGCATACAGACAGCAACTCACCAGAGTCTAGCACAACATCTGTGGCTCAGTATTTGTTGGACGATTTTGTAAATGAAAATATAAATAGTTGTTCTGAGAGATAATGTGTATAAAACATCTCATGGTATGTACTCGTGCTGGGTGCATAGTGATCACTGAAAATGAATTTGTCTTTTTCTTCTTCTCCTTTCTGTATAACCTCATAATGCGCAGGAAGTCTCAAGTTAACAGTACCATTTCATATACACAAAAGTAACTAAACTTGAGGGTAATAAACTTAAGGCTTAAAGAGTGTCTTTTTCTGAAATAGGCATTTGGAGTATAAAATCCATGACCTGAGTAGATCTTCAGTGCTTTCTTTACTGTTATATGCAGTGTGCTCAATTTATGTTTTAATGTGTAAAAGAAACATTTATTTATAAAGCCGTCACTCTGTACAATGCCATGCTCTAAGTGCCTCAAGGACTCACAGTGCGGGAAGAACAACTTCCTCTCAAAAGTAATAAAGAGACAAGACAAATTTACTCCTGAAAAAGTACTAACAAAGGAAAAATGTAACCAAATATCGCTTTGCAGTGTTGAAAGGAATGTAGAACAATTGAATTGTCAGGAACTAGGTGCATTTCATTTGAGGAGTTTGTGGAGATGAAATTATGTTTCTCACATTAAGTAAAATATTCATTTATTGAGCAACTTGTACAGTGCAAGGTGTTCTACACACATTTAGTATACTCCTCACAGTAACCCAGAGTAGGTGTCATCCTTTCATAGATAATAAAACTAAAATTCAGAGGATAAATCATTTTCTCTAGATCATACTTCCTAAAGCATTAGAGCCAAGGTTTGAGCTTAAACGCCGTAACCAAACTATAGCCAACAGCTTTGGTAGAAATCTCAGATGCACAATTTAAGTACCTCCAGTTAAATACAAAAGAAATCCTCCTTCAAATTGACATAAACAATAGGAGAATTGTGCTTTACAGAATGGGATTGTGGGAGCAGGGCACCCTGCAGGCTTGTAACATCCAGTGGTTCAGTGGTGTCATGGAAGGTCCAGTATCTTTCTTCCTCCTTGCTCAGTATCCCAAGTGTTGTACTTATCTTAAGGTTAGCTCCCATTGTGTTAGTAGGAAGTGTAGACAGTAGCAATCAGGGATAAGTTTTCTCATTCAAGTTCAATGAAAGAGAGAAAGAGAGTGATAAGGAAGGGGAATGAAAGAGGGAAAATGTTTCTAAAAACCATATCCAATAAAAGCTGTTAGTCTTTTACTGCTTCAATTAATAATTAATATTAATTAACTTACGATTTTATAAGAAGAAAGCTTTCAATTTCAACTAGTATCCCAAGAATCTATAGAAATCCACATCTTTTCACATATATCAGCAGTTTCAGAACTCATAAATTTAATGATGTGCTTTTGGAAAATCAATGAGATAAAGGAAAATATAAGTTTACCATAATAAGGAAGAGAGTAAATTTGAATACTCTAGGAAGAATGAAAATTTGAAATACAATTTACTAAAATAAGGATGTCAAAAAAAACTATTGAGGATTTTAATTCACTTGTTCCTAAGACAGAAATATTTCCTCTAGGTAAAACTATAAGAGTACAAATAAGGCATTTTCCTGGAGTACAGATGAGCTGGATGCCATAATGATATAGGTTCAGACATGTCTGTACTTGAGTTCTGGCTAATCCATTTCCTAGTTACTTTATTTTGGACTAGTAACTTATTTTATGTCCCATTCTGTTCCCTCATCTGTAAAATGCTAATAATAGTAGCCACTGTGTGTGGTGGTTGTTAAAAAAGATTGAATGAGATAATGTATATAAGGCTAGTAACATGCCTGATAGTTGTAAGTTCAGAGAAGGCAAGTTATTAAAATGGTTTAACTGAATCAAGTATTAGGCTTCTTAATATTTCCTGCAAGTGAAATCCTCGCAGAGTCATATATATGCTTTTTATTTCTCCCTGAAATTCTGCCTAAATTGCTCTTACTCTTCTCATTGTCTCTATCTGTGAAGAATTAAAATAGGAGTACTAGAAACAAGGATAAACAGCAAGTTGTTTTGGCATTCTTATACACAGGCTTTCATTTTTATTTGCTTCCCTGTTCCAAGGATTTGTTATTTGCATAAAGAGAAAAATACGAGGTACTAATGACTGGATGCCATGCAATCAGAAGAAAATTTGGCATGGTTTTGAAACTTAAAGATCAAAGCTCTGGGTGGATGTTAGGAGTGCCCATAAAACGGTGGTTTGTGAAGAGCTAATGATGGGTTACCTGTGATTTGGAGGAGCTTTAATTTAAGGGCATAATGTAGCATGGACTAAGAAAAAGTCCAATATGCTAGGTTCAAAGTACTTGGTCACTCTTATTTATCAAGTGAGCTTATTACCATTACTGACCGTAGCAGTTTGATATTGTTTATGAATTCCAAAGATAGATATTAGACCATGTTTGTTAACTGGTCTCTTCCTCTGGGCATATTAGATTATATTGGATTCAGAGGTTTCACTTTTACTTGATTAAATAATGATTAAGGCTTTGATTGGGCCACATCAGTAGGACATTGAGACCACACTGCAGAGAAGGGAGGTTGGAATTTTGAGATGGAGCCCCAGGAAGTAAACACACAGGAGAGGAACACAGAGGAATAGAGGCTCCATAGATATGGTAGAGGCCCTGGGAAGAGAGACAAGCTGTTGGCCTGACCGTTTACAGCTGACCTTGTGGAGAGAGCAGAGCAGCTGAGCCTGGAGAGAAACGAGACTTTCCCAGCCTACAGCTGATATTGGAAGAAGCTGTGACCACAGAGACTTAAGAGGAAGCCATTTTGCTCCAACATGTGGCAACAGACTTTGGTGAGGGAAGTAACTTAACCTTTATGGCCTAGTAACTGTAATCTTCCCCAAATAAATATCCTTTATAAAAGCCAACAAATTTCTGGTATTTTGCATCAGCACACATTTGGCTGATTAATACACTGACCCATCAAACATAATGAGCTTCAGATATATAAGAAAGAGTTGGGCAATTTAGGATTCGTCACAACGAGAGTGACCTCAAATGGCAGAGATCAGACTCCTTTTTGCTTCAGGCACCTTTGGTCACCTTGGACAACCTGCTTAACATCTAGGAGAATCAGTTTCCTCATCTGATAAATTGGTACAATAATATCAATCTCATGGCTTTTGTACGCATTAAGTCTACATAAACTATGTGTGACACATAGTAGGTATTCAATAAATCCATGCTTAGTCTTTCATGTGTTTATTTGTTCATTTATATCACATCTTGTTAAAAAAATAGAAACTTAAGGCAATTAATGGGCTTTTATCTACCACAAACAGTACATGTTTATATAAAGAGTAAATACATCCAGAGCAAAGAAAAGAATAAAAGGACTGGAACACAAAATGGAGACAGGAATAATGCTAATATAAAAATTTAAAACCTAAATTCCCTTCATTCTTCCTAAGGGTGGACCAGTTTCAAATTTGTCTCTATTTCTAGCACCAAAGATAACAAAAGAACATGACTGTGGAGTGAGTTGCTACAATGGTGCATTGAGGGAACACAGGTTCTGACACAAGAGAGACTTTCAGCAAATGATCTCTTTATTACTTGCACAGAATAAAGAATCCAGAAAGGGCAAATAATCTCCTTGTCACTTACGCAGCACAAAGAGTCCAAAATAGCAGGGGAAGAATTCTCATCACGGCATTCCAAGGTGGCCCAAACTGCTCCACATGCTGCACTTTGCTTTGGAGAAGACAGAATATTCTATACTATTTGAGTGTGGCTTTTAACCACCTGGGGGAAGGGAGAGACCCTACCACTGATATTTACTGTTCTGATAAGCATCTGAGGCTGCCTGTTCCCATTTCCTGGTTTAAGGTTGGCCTGGCCTTTTCATTTGAATTAACATATACCCCAGGTTGTGGAATGGCACCTCAAAGAAAAGGAGGTGGGGGTAGTAAAAGGTCATAAGATGGCCACTGAGCTTGTGTTCGTGACTTGTGACTTCTCCAGAGAAGGAGATGGGACAGGTGAAGTCTGGGCTTTGGTCCCTTAACTGGTGTCTGTGTTTTCTTTAACAATGACCTGTACAATAATTCTCAGAGCCAGTAAAATAAAATAAAACAATGGGTCAGTAAAAGCAAAACTCTTCATTTATTAACCTGGCTTCTAGCTGTGAGGGTGCTAGGGGTGGGGTGGAGGGTGAGGGGCACCAACTGGCTGCATCCCTCAAACATTGTTTCAGTGGCCTTTCCATGCAGCTCTTTTTCTGTGTTCTGGTACACACTCATCCTCTCTCCCCTGCAGACCTAAGGGCAGTGCACTCTTCATTTTGGTTTCCTAACACCCTGCCCACACCATTGTAACTAGTCCTGCATTAATTAGCTTCCACTAGGCTATGCTGCAGTATAAAAATTAACCCCCACATTTTAGTGGTTTATGGCAACAGTTTGTTTTATACTTACCTTTCATGTAGGCTGCTGGAAGTTGGCTGCAGATCTGATGGATCTGTCTTCTCACCCTGGAACCAGACTGAAAGGCTAGCCCCAATCTGGAATATTCCATTTTCCAGGTATAGTGAAAGAATGCAAAAGCTGCCAGAGAGGGCTTATATTCCATGGATATAGTGGATAGGATTATTCTGCCTTCAGCTGCAGGCCCTCTCCATTCCCTGGGATGGCTGTTGCCCATCGTCGTCTCCTTGCTAGGTTACTTGGATGAGTCCATTGAGTTGTAGGGTCCATGGAATATAAGCCCTCTCTCACTTGGAGGTGGAGTGGACATCACCTTCCAAGTCCCCTCAAGATGGCGGGAGGAGCTGTGGACTAGAGTGGACTTGGTGGTGTTCTGTTGTAGACATATTGTGATTCAAGCAATGGAAGAAATTGTAACAGTGAGGTGGAGCCGGTGGCCACTGGACATTTTTGGGGCAGGGAGAGGAGGGGCAGTTGAAATCCTCGGGATATTTTTGGGACTTTGGGGGTTGTCCTGAGTGGCAAAGCAGCGACGAATGTAGGCCATTTTCCATCAGAATATACCATGCAGAACTGGGTAGGAGAGTGTGGTCTGTGATGTGAACTGTGGTCTATGCTCCGTGGCAAGGCCCCAGGATGTGTATATCCATTGCGGGTATAGTATCACACGGATGGGGAATGGTTGTGTGGGGTGTTGTTGGGGGTGTGGGTGGTGGGGAGCATAGGAATCCCTGTAGTTTCTGAGTAATATTTGGGTAGTCTAGGCACCTTTATTAAATGTATATATATATATATATATATATATAACAAATAACATTTATGTAAACAAATGCACATAT
>JAQZBX010059745.1:0-17459 GCA_029593785.1 Cabassous unicinctus
TCCGTGTCTGCTTATCTCCCCCTTGCTGTGAGGTCCCGCTGCATCAGCCCACCGCACCACGTGGGCTGGCCTGCCCTCACAAAGAGGCCCCAGGAAACAAACCCGGGGCCTCACACATGGTAAATGGGGGCTCTATCGATTGAGCCACACCCGCTTCCTGTTGTGAAGTCTTGCTGCATCAGCCCACCGGGCCGCGCGGTCCAGCTGGCCCTCACAAGGAGGCCCCGGGAAGCGAACCCGGGGCCTCCCATATGGTAAATGGGAGCTCTATCAATTGAGCCACACCTGCTTCCTGGCTTTTTTATTTTTAAAAGATACTTCAATTACATAAATGTTACACAGAATATATAGGGGATTCCCATATGCCCCACTCCCCACACCTCCCACATTTTCCCACATTAGCAACATCTTTCATCAGAGTGGTACATTCATTGCAATTTGTAAACACATTTTGGAACATTGCCACTAAGCAGAGATTATAATTTACATTGTACTTTACACACTCTCTTATTCAACTCTGTAGGTTATGGCCAGATATATAATGGCCTGCATCTGTCATTGTAATGTCATTCAGGATGATTCCCAAGTCCCAAAAATGCCCCTGTATTCCACCTGTTTTTCCCTCTCCCTAATCCCAGAACATCCATGGGTCACTGCCTCCACAACAATAGCATTTCTTTCATTGCTAGAATCACAGTAAGTCTATAGTAGAATACTAGTAAGTTAATATTAGGCCATAGCTCATTTCCCAATCCTGAGGACTCTGGGATAGTGATGCCTACTTCAACATTAAATGAGGGGGGCTTCAATCCCATATGTCTGATGGATGGGACTCACTCTTGCTTGTAGTTGTAGGCACTCTTGGTTCCTTGGTATGTTGGTTGTCCATCATCTCCTACCCATTAGTTGTCCTGGGTGAGTCCATTGAAAATGAGTGTAGGTGTTGCAACCCCATTGAGATTCAGGGCTCAGGTGGCACATGTACAACCCAAAGATATAAGTCTCCTGGATGTGCATCTACCAACTCTAGTACTAATTATAGGTTCAAATAAAAGGACAGAAGAATCATACATAGGGAAACCACTGCTGAGTCTAACTCAGTCACACTGGGGAGCATATATACCAGATTAAGGCCCACTGGAAAGGAACCAAATTCCTGAGGTGTCTTCCCTGGCTATAGTGTCTTGATGTCTCCATAACCCTGAGGAGATTCACTATTTGGTGTCATATCTACTTTAGCTGTCAATGAGATCCTGTTGAGGTATGCATAAGAGCTACCTCTAGGACGGTCTCCTGACTTACTTTGAAGTCTCTTAGCCATACAAACTCATTTGTCTTTAGCTTTTCCCCTTTTGGTCAAGGTATTTTGTTTTGTTTTGTTTTGTTTTGTTTTCCAGATGCATTGCTTGTTGGTACTTGGTAGCAATCCCTCAGTGTCAGGGAGGCTCACCATTGGGAGTCATGTCACACACTGGGGGAAAGCTATTGCTTTTGTATATCAAGTTTGGCTTAGAGAAAGGCCACATTTGAGCAACAAATGTGGCAACAAGGATGCTCCCCCTAGGTAACTCTTTGGCATCTTACATAACTAGGCTAAGTTTCAATTTCAAGAGCAAAGGCTCGGGAAGTGGGTGTGGCTCAATCTATAGAGCTCCTGTTTACCATATGGGAAGCCCCGGGTTCGCTTCCCGGGGCCTCCTTGTGAGGGCAGGCCGTCCCCTGTAGCGCAGTGGGCTGATGCAGCAAGACCTCACAGCAGTAAATGGGTGTGGCTCAATCGATAGAGCCCCCGTTTACCATGTGGGAGGCCCTGGGTTCGCTTCCCGGGGCCTCCTTGTGAGGGCAGGCTGGCCCATGCGGCGCAGTGGGCTGATACAGCAGGACCTCACAGCAAGGGGGAGATAAGCAGACACAAAAGAAACACACAGCGAATGGACACAGCAAACACAAGCAGCAAGGGGTGGATAAATAAATAAACAAATAAATCTTTAAAAAAAAAAGAGCAAAGGCTCATAAGAATAATCATCAATATCAGTGTTCCTTCAATGGACCATCCCCTTTCACAAGTCATTGCCCCTGTATTTGGGGCATTCATGTTCCATTAGAGAATGTTACAGAGCTCCCCTGTATGGAAATTTTTTATTCTTTTGGGTATTGTGTGAATCTCCACCAACTGTCACAATGCCCCATGAACATTTGAACACATTTATATGCCTTATATGTATACCCAGGTGAACTTCCTCCCATGTAACCCCCTTCACTGGCACCCTACACCAATGATCCTCACTTGCCACAGTTGCAACCATTCTGTGATTTAAAACTTCTTCAAAAATGAAGGCAATAAAATAGTCACAAATAATAAGAAAATGAAATAGTAATGATAGCTTTATAAAAAAGAAGTAAAATATAGAAAAAAAATTAATAAAAAGTAAAAGTAGAAGAATAAACAATTGGAATATTAAAAAATAATGAAGAGACTTCAGGGAAGTTGGTGGACTAGTAAGACATGGGAATCTCTTCTCCTCCAGAAAAATAGGTAGAGGACAGGCTGAAAGAGCCATGAAAAGATTTTCTAGGGTTTAGGACAACAGGTGAAGGCTGGACAACACCCAGAGGAGAGAGGGACAAAGGAGGGAAGTCATGATGACAGAACCATCAGTTGAAACCAGTAGCTGCTGCTGCCAGCACCCTCCTCCACACTAAGGACACTTCAGAGTTCTCAGGCCTCTGGGCCTGTGACTACAGGTAAAGCAGGCTCCAGGGATCTACCACCCCAAGAAAGGGCAGAGAGAGATACACAGCCTAAGGTGGACTCAGCTTCTGATCCACAAATTTGGTTTGCTTTGTCCCACAAGCCCTTCCAGGCAAGGTGATACCACACAGTGGTTTGCCCTGGGAGTGGGCTAAGGACTGGAGAAACCTGGCCCTCACAATCTCCCTCTCTTCTAGCTGTGACAAATTATTGAGGACTCCCCAGGAAAGGGGAGAAAGAGGGACACAGCTGAAGGCTGACTCAGCTTTTGACTCACAAATTTGGTCTGCTGTGTCCCAAGAGCTCTTCCAGGTCAGGTGGGGCTGCACCATTGTTCACCTTGGAGCCTGCAAGGGGCTAAAGATATAAAAACCCTCTCAATCTCCTCCTCTACTAACAGGGAATGATTGCTGAGGGCTCAGGGGGAATGGTAATATTTCCTAGCTGGGAAAAAGGAGTGGGCTGCCAGAGAAGCCTGGAGAACTATCTCAGATAAAGTTTGAATTACAAGGCTACTAGCCTCCAAACAGGAAGCTCTATCACATTGATCTGGTCTGTGTTGCAACAAATACACTCTGACAAGGCATTGTGCTGAGAGCTGCCAAAGTGCTCCGTCTCCTAGCAGACCAAGGAAGTGCACACAGAAAATTAAAAATAAGTAGGAAAGGCCTTTTCTGGCCTCTATAGCCTCCCTGCCCAAACCCTTGGAAGTGACTCTACAACCAATTACTGGGTTCAGTGCCCAGTTTTGAGCAACCAGCAGGAAAATTTTAACAATCCAGGTTGAGGCAAAAATCAAAGAGCAGTGGTAATCCACAGCCTCTTGCCACTTAATCCCTACAAAATGGAAAGAAATTGAGCACCTGAGCAAACTACATCCTAATCAGATGCTTAGATTTCAGCAAAAAATTACAAGCCAATACAAAAAAATAGAAGACATGGACCAAGAAAAGGAATACATCAAAACCCCAGAAGATATGCAGAATTTGAGAGAAATAATCAGCAAGAAGCAAACACATTTCCAAAATCAAATTAATGAGTTGAAAGAGAATATACTTAAGGAGATAAATGACATCAAGAATACATTGAGCAAATGCAGAAAAGAATTTGAAATTCTGAACAGAAAACTAACAGAGCTCATAGGAATGAAAGACACAATAGGTGAGATCAAAAACATACTTGATGCATACAACAGCAGACTCAAAATGATAGAAGAAAGAATAAGTGATACCAAAGAAAGAACAGATAAAAATGAAGAAAGAAAAGAACACAGAGAGAGAAGAATGGGAAAAAATTAACAGGGGCTCAGAGTGTGGAATGAATACACAAAATGCAAAAACATACATGTCATGGGAGATCCAGATGGAGAAAAGAAGGGAAAAGGGGCAGAAAAGTATTTGAGGAAATAATAGCTGAAAATTTCCCAACTCTCACAAAAGAAATGAACTTACATGTCCAAGAAGCACACTGTATCCCAATCAGAATAAATCCAAATAGCCCTACTCCAAGACACACATTACTCAGAATATGAAATGTCAAAGATAAAGAGAAAATTCTCAGAGCAACAAGGGAAAAGCAAACCATCATGCACAAGGGAAGTCCAGTAAAACCTAGTGCAGATTTCACTTCAGAAACCATGGAGGCAAGAAGACAGTGGTATGATACAATTAGGAACTGAAAGAGAAAAACAGCCAGCCAAGAATTCTTTATCGAGCAAAACTGTCTTTCAAATATGAAGGTGAGTATAAAATATTCACAGACAAACAGAAACTAAGAAAGTTTTTTAAAAAGAATCCACCTTTGCAGGAAATATTAAAGGAAGCCTTAGAACCTGAATGAAAAAGATAGGAGAGAGAGGCTTGGAGGAGAGTATAGAAGAAAGAATAGCAGAAAGGATAACCAAAAGAGTAAAAAAGATAGACAAAAATAAGATGACTTATGAAAGCCAAAGAATAAAATGGAGGAAGTAAATAGTGCACTTACAGTAATATCATTGAATGTGAATGGATTAAACTCCCCAATCAAAAGATACAGGCTGATAGAATGGATTAAAAAACATGAGCCATCCATATGCTGCTTACAAGAAACTCACCTTAGACCCAGGAATAAAAAAACAGCTAAAGTGAAAGGTTGGAAAAAGATGCTCCATGTGAATAGTAAACAGAAAAGAAAAGGGGTAGCTATACTATTATCAGACAAAACAGACTTTAAATGCAAAAAAGTTACGAGATACAGAAGGCCATTATATATTAATGAAAGGAACAATCCACCAGGAAGATATAACAGTCATAAATATCTATGCACCTAACCAGGGTGCCCTGAAATACATGAGACAAACTCTGGCAAAACTGAATGGAGAAATAGACATTTCTACTATAATCATTGGAAACATCAACACCCCACTCACAACATTAGATAGAACAACTAGACAGAAGATCAACCAGGAAACAGAGAACATGAACAATATGATAAACAAGTTAGACCTAATAGACTTATACAGAACACTGCAACCAATCTCAGTGGGTTATTACACATTCTTCTCAAGTGCCCATAGATCTTACTCCAGGATAGCCCACATGTTAGGTCACAATGCAGCTCTCAATAATTGTAAAAAGATTGAAATTATACAAAGCACCTTCTCAGATCCTAATGGAATGAAAATGGAAATCAATAATAGGAAAAAAGCAAATTTGCAAATGTGTGGAGGCTGAACAACACACTCCTAAATAATCAGTGGGCCAAAGAAGAAATTGCAAGTGAAATCAGTAAATATATTGAGACAAATGAAAATGAGAACACAATGTATCAAAACTTCTGGGATACAGCAATGGCAGTCTTGAGAGGGATATTTATAGTTCTAAATGATTATATTAAAAAAGAAAAAAGAACTAAACCCAAAGACTTAACTGAACAACTAGAGAAACTAGAAAACGAACAGCAAACCAATCCCAAAGCAAGCAGAAGGAAAGAAATAATAAAGATTAGAGCAGAAATAAATGGAAATGAGAACAAAAAGCAATAGAGAAAATCAACAAAATCAAAAGCTGGTACTTTGAGAATATCAATAAAATTGATAAACCCTTAGCTAAACTAATAAAGAAAAAAAGTGAGAAGATGCAAATAAATACAATCAGAAATGAAAGGAGGAAGTTACAAATGACCCCACAGAAATAAAAAGAGACATAAAAGGATATGGTAACACTTACACACACCTCAGTACGATCTCATAGAACACGAAAGTGGATATTACCCCACACAGAGGGCTCTGGAGACACCCAGGTCCTATATAAGGGGGGATAGCCCCAGAGATTGATGCCTTATCAGTGGGCTCTACTTTGGAATCTGTGCTCCTGAGAGTGACAGAGTTGGACTCAAATAAGTCCTCCCTGCACATGGTTCATCAATCCCTTCTATTCAAACCTATATGTGATGCTGGAGTTTTTAGGTGTACTTCGAGAGACTGGAACCTCTGGTCTGCCCATGTGCCAGCCGTGCCTGGAATCTCAGTGGAGCTGCAACTCCTATTCTACAGCTCAAAGGACTCACCGAAGTCACCTGGTGAGGAGACGATGATGGACAATTGCCATCTCAGGGAATGGAGAGAGCCTGCAGCCGCAGGCAGGATAATCCCATCCACCATATCCATGGGATATAAGCCCCCTCTCACTTGGAGGTGGAGTGGACATCACCATCCCAAACTCCTCAGGATTGGGGAAAGAGCTATGGACTAGAGTGGACTTAATGATATTCTGTTGTAGACACATTGTGATTTAAGCAATGGAAGAAATTACAACAGTGAGGTGGAGCCAGTGGCCACTGGATGCTTTTTGGGCCAGGGAAGGGAAAAGCAGTTGTAATACAGGTTCTTTTTCAGGACTTGGGAATTATCCTGAGTGACATTACAATGACAGACCTAGGCCATTTTACATCAGCATATAACATGCAGATCTGTGTGGGAGAGAGTGTGGTCTACAATGTGAACTATGGTCCATGCTTAGAAGGAAAGCCCCAAGATGTGTATATCCATTGCAGGTGATGAGCCACACTAATGAAAAATGTTTATGTGGGATGTTATGGGAGGTGTGGGAGGGGGGAACATGGGAATCCCTGTAATTTTTGTGTAACATTTATGTAATCTAAGCATCTTAATAGAGAAAAAAACTCATAAATTCTAACAAAAAAAATGTATTACTATTAGGGCTAAAGGGGGATTAAAATATCTTTGGAATGAAAAAAAAAATGATATTATGAGAAACTATATGCCAACAAATTAGACAACCTTGATGAAATGGACAAATTCCTAGAAAAACAAAACCAACCTACACTGACGCTACAAGAAATACAAGAACTTAACAAACCAATTACATTTAAGGAGATTGAATCCATCATCAAAAATCTCCCAGCAAAGAAAAGTCCAGGACCAGTTGACTTCACAGGTGAATTTTACAAAGCATTTAGAAAAGAATTAACATCAATCTGTTTAAACTCTTCCAAAAAATTTAAAAGGAGGAAAAATTGCCCAACACACTTTATGAGGCCAACATCACCCTAACACCAAAGCCAGATAAAGATAATACAAGAAAAGAAAATTACAGGCCAATCTCTCTAATAAACATAGATGCCAAAATTCTCAACAAAATATTTGCAAATTGAGTTGAACAGCATATCAAAAGACTTACACATCATGACCAAGTGGGATTCATTCCTGGTATGCAAGGCTGGTTCAACATAAGAAAATCAATGTACTACACCAGATTAACAAATTGAAGGAAAAATAACCACATGATTATCTCAATATATGCATAAAAGTCCAGCATCTTTTTTTGATAAAAAACACTTCAAAAGATAGGAATAGAAGGAAAATTCCTCAATATGATAAAAGGCATATATGAAAAACCCACAGTCAACATCATATACAATGGGGAAAGGTTGAAAACCTTCCCTCTAAGATTGGGAACAAGACAAGGATGCCCACTGTCACCAGTGTTATTCAATATTGTCCTAAAAGTTCTAGCTAGGGCAATTAGACAAGAAAAAAAAATATTAAAAGCATCCAAATAGGAAAAAAGGAAGTAAAACTCTCACTGTTTGCAGATGACATGATCCTGTACTTAGAAAATCCTGATGTATCCACAAAAAAGGTACTTGAGCCAATAAATTAGTTCAGCAAAGTGACAGTATACAAGATCAACACGCAAAAAATCAGTAATGTTTTTGTACACTAGTACTGAACAATCTAAGGAGGAAATCAGGGGGAAAATTCCATTTTCAATAGCAACAAAAAGACTCAAATACCCAGGAATTAATTTAATCAAAGAAGTAGAGGATCTATATGCAGAAAACTACAAAACAATGCTAAAAAAAATTCAAAATGACTAAACTAATGGAAAGACATTTCATGTTCATGGATTGGAAGAATAAATATTGTGAAGATGTCAACTTACCCAAACTGATTTATAGATTCAATGCAATACTAATCAAAATCCCAAGAGCTTACTTAACAGAATTAGAGACAGTAATTATCAAATTCATCTGGAAGGGTAAATGCACCTGAATAGCCAAAAGCATTCTAAAAAAGAAGAGCAACATGGGAGGAATATCACTGCCTGACCTTGAAACATATTACAAAACTATAGTGATCAAAACAGCATTGTACTGGCATAAAGATAGACACATCAATCAGTGGAATAGAATTGAGCACACAGAAATAAACCCTCACCTATACAGTCAAGTGGTTTTTGACAAACCCACCAAGTCCATGTTAATGGGACAAAACAGTCTCTTCAACAAATGGTGTTGGGAGAACTGGATATTTATAACCAGAAGAATGTAAGAGGACACCTATCTCACCCCCTATACAAGAATCAACACGAAATGGATCAAAGATCTAAATATAAAAGCCATGACCATAAAACTACTGGAAGAAAATGTAGGGAAACATCTTCAAGACCTTGTAGAAGGTGGTGGTTTCTTGGACATTACACCCAAAGCACGTGCAACAAAGAAAAAATAGATAAATGGAACCTCCTCAAAATTAAACACTTTTGCACCTCACAGGACTTTGTCAAAAGGGTGAAAAGGCAGCCAACTCAATGGGAAAAAATATTTGGAAATCACTTATCTGATAAGTGTTTAATATCCAGGATATGTAAAGAGATGTTACAACTCAACAATAAAAAGACCAACTGACCCAATTTAAAAATGTGCAAAAACTTGAATAGACATTTGCCTAAAGAAGAAACACAAATGGCAAAAAAAGAAAGAAAGAAAAAAGAAAAAAAAACACTTGAAGAAATGCTCAACATCACTAATGACTAGGGAAATGCAAATCAAAACTACAATGAGATATCATTTCACACCTATTAGAATGACCAATATTAAAAAGACAGAGAACTATAAGTATTGGAGAGGATATGGAGAGATCGGACACTCATTCACTGTTGGTGGGAATGCAGAATGGTACAGCAACTGTGAAGGATTGTTTGGCAGTCCTCAAGAAGTTGAATATAGACTTGCCACATGACCTGGTAATAACACTACTGTGTATATACCCAGAAGAACTGAGAGCAGTGACATGAACAGACATCTGCACAGTGATGTTCATAACACCATTATTCATGATTGCCAAAAGTGGAAACAACTCAGGTGTTCATCAACAGACAAATGGATAAACAAACTGTGGCCTATTCACATGATGGAATATTAGGCAGCTGTAAGAAGAAATGAAGTAGGAAAGCATATGTAAACATGGATGAATCTGGAGGATATTATGTTGAGTGAAGCAAAATAGACACAAAAGGACAAATACTGTATGATTGCATTACTGTGAACCAAATATATTGTGTAACATATTGTTTGATTAAAAATAATTTATGTATCCAGTACATTTACTTGAGAAATATATGTATGTATTCATCTGTTTTTACTTTTTAGTTTTTAATTGTTTATATCTTCATTTGTTAAATATACAAAATAAAGTTAAAATTTTCCAAAAAAAAATGAAAAAATATTTGAAGAAAAACATACTTTTTTTTAACATTTTGCCTTTCACCACCGTAAAACTGTTGTCCTGATTATACAGTGACATTTTCTTTCTTTTATTCCCCCATTGTCTTACTTTTTTTTTTCCATTTTGTCTTCAAATTAGTTTTACATCACAACAGCAGAGTCATATACAGAATACAGGGGAGTCCCACGTACCCAACATCCTCCCCCCTTTCCCCTTTCCCCCCTCAATAACATTTTATATGTGGGTGGTACATTTGCTAGAATTGATGCACAAGTACTGATACATAGCTACTAGCCATTGCCAAAGGTTCACATTATGGTTTACATTTAGGATCATATAGTTTTATAAGATCTGATAAAATTTAACATGGCTTGTATCCATCTGTGCAAGATCATGCAGAATGCATCCATCATCCCCAAAATGCCCTCTGTCATATCTATTTTATTCTTCCCACCCCCTCCCCTTCCAGCCCATGGCAAACACCAGACGTCACTCTTTGAAGGACAAAATTCATATTTACTTGCATCTTCACTGAGGGCTTGACACACTTGTCTATCCTCCCCTATTAAGCACTGCTGATGCTCTCAAGTGATTCTCATCTCTCTGAAAACAAAGCGGGCCTCCTTAGAATGGTAGTCCAGCACCTTCCTGCTCATTATGTGGGTCTCTACCCACTGATGCAACACACCATGCCAAGATGATCACTCACATGCTCCCTAGAAACCTGCCCCATGTGCACCCTGGCCTGAATGTCCCTCATGCAACAACTTAAACAATTAACCCATCCTTGTAATATTGCAAATGAGCATTCCCAACATTGTAATTTCAACCACATACACTCCAGTCCTCAGTGTTTATCTGCTCCCTCTCCCAACCATCCCCCTAGCTCCATGGATTATCCAACTCAACCTCCCCACCCTGCCCCCTGTCAAAACTGCACCACCAAACTCAATATTATCACTATACCCCTGTCATGTCCCTTCACTCCATGACTACATGCTTGCACTTCATCATAGATTTTGCCTGTATGGATGCTGGCTCACAACTTTCTTCTTCCTTTCTATTTCTTGTAAACCTATTTTTCAGACTCTAACTCTGTGAGTCTGCTCAGTTTGCTTAAATTATATCATGAGTTAATGTAATATTTGTCCTTCAGTACCTGGCTTGTTTCACTCAATATAAGGTCCTCAATGTTCATCCATGTTGCCCCAATTATTAGTACTGTATTCCTTCTTACACCTGAGGAATATTCTGTTTTGTGTATATATCACATTTTGTTTATCCATTCATCAGTTGATGGGCATGTGGGTCAATTTCAACTTTTGGCAAGAGTGAATAATGTCACTGTGTACATTGGTGTGCATATATCTGTTCATGTCCTTGTTTTCAATTCTTCTGGGTATATACCCAGCAGTGGAATTGCTGGATCATATGGCAGATCTATAGTTAGTTTTTTGAGGAACTGCCAAGCTGTCCTCCATAATGGCTGCAACATTCTACATTCCCATCAGCAGTGGATGAGTGTTCCCGTTCCTCTGCATACTCGCCAACACTTGTAGTTTTTTAATAGCCATCAGTTTAAAGGGTGTAAGATGATATCTCATTGTAGTTTTGATTTGCGTTTCCCTAATAGCTAGTGATGCTGATCATCTTTTCATGTGCTCTTTAGCCATTTGCATTTCTTCTTTGGAGAAGTGTCTATTCAAATCACTTGCCCATTTTTTAAATGAGATGCTTTTTCTTTTTCTTTTTGAGGAGTAGGATTTCTTTATATATGATAGACAGTAGGCTCCTATCAGTAGATGGCTATCAAATATTTTCTTACATTGGGTAGACTGCCTTTTCACTTTCCTGAGAAATTCCTTTGAGGTGAAATTTTTTTTTAATTTTGAGGAGGTCTCATTTGTCTATTTTTTCTTTTGCTGCTTGTAATTTTGATGTGAAGTTCATGAAATCATTTCCTATTACAAGTTCCTGTAGATGTTTCCCTACATTATCTTTCAAGGTCTTTATAGTCTTGGCTCTTATATTTAGATGTTTGATCCATCTTGAGTTAATTTTTGTAGAAGGTGTGGCATGGTATTCCTCTCTCACTCTTTTGAATATGGTTATCCAGTTCTCCAAGCACCATTTTTTTAAAAGGCCATTTTCTTCCAGTTGAGTGAGCTTGGTGGCCTTGTCTAATATCAGATAGCTGTATATGGGAGGACCTATATCAAAGGTTTCAATTCAGTTCCATTGGTCAGTATATCTATCTTTATGACAATACCATGCAGTTTTGACCACTGTAGCTGTGTAGTATGTTTTAAAGTCAGGTAGTGTGATTCCTCTGTTTTCATTTTTCTTTTTCAATATGTCATTGGCTATTAAGGGCTCCTTGCCCTTCCAAGTAAATTTCATAGTTAGTTTTTCCAATTCAGTAAAAAATGCAGCATTGATTTTTATTGGGATTGCATTAAATCTGTATATCAGTTTGGGTAGGATAGACATCTTAATGATGTTTAGTTTTCCTATCCATGAACAGGGAATATTCTTCCATTTATTTAAGTCTTCTTTGATTTCCTTTAACAGTGTTGTGTAGTTTTCTGCATATAAGTAATTTACATCTTTAGTTAAATTTATTCTTAGGTATTTGATTACTTTAGTTGCTATTGTAAATGGTATTTTTCTCCTGATTTCCTCCTCACATTGCTCATTATTGGTGTACAAAAATTCTAATGATTTTTGCACATTGATCATATAACCTGTGGCTGTACTGAACTCATTTATAAGCTCTAGAAGCTTTGTTGTAGATTTCTCAGGGCTTTCTACATATAGGATCATGATTTCTGCAAATAGTCAAGTTTTCACTGCGTCCTTTCCAATTTAGTTGCCTTTTATATATTTTTCTTGCCTACGTGCTCAAGTCAGTACTTCTAACACAATGTTGAATAGGAGTAGTGAAAGGGGTCATCCTTGTCTAGTCCCTGATATTAGAGGAAAGCTTTTAGGATTTCACTATTGTATATGATGTTTGCTATGGATTTTTCAGATACCCTTTACATGTTGAGGAAGTTTCCTTTTATCCCTATCTTTTGTAGTGTTTTATCATGAAACGGTTCTGTGATTTGTTGAATGAATTTTCTGCATCTATAGAGATGATTATGTGATTTTTTTCTTTCAATCTGTTTATGTGGTGTATAACATTGATTGATTTTCTTATATTGAACCATCCTTGAATACCAGGGTTGAAGCCTACTTGGTCATGGTGTATAATTCATTTGATGTGTTGGTGAATACATTTAGCAAGTATTTTGTTGAGGATTTTATCATCTAGGTTCATTAGGGAGATTGGTGCATAGTTTTCCTTTCTTGTGGTGTCTTAGTTTGGCTTTTGTATTAAGGTGATGCTGGCATCATAGAATGAGTTAAGCAATGTTCCTTCCACTTCTATTTCTTGGAAGAGTTTAAGCAGGATTGGTGTTAGTTCTTTCCAGAATGTTTGGTACAATTCACCAGTGAAACCTGTGCTCTTCTTTGTTGGGAGGTTTTTGATGACTGATTCTCTCATGACTTGTGATTGGTCTGCTGAGCTCATCAATTTCTTCTTTCATCAATTAGGCTGCTTATATGTTTCTAGGAATTTGTCCATTTCCTCTAAATTGTCCATCTTATTGGCATATAATTTTTCATTGTACTCTCTTATGATAGTCTTTATTTCTGTGTGGTGAATGATGATATTCCCATACTCATTTCTTATTTTATGCATTTGCATCGTCTCTCTTTTTCTCTTTGTGAACCTAGGTAGTGTTTTGTCAATTTTACTGATCTTCTCAAAGAGCCAGCTTTTGGTTTTGTTTATTTTTTTCTATTACTTTCTTATTTTTTTGTTTTGTTTAGTTCTGTTCTATTCTTTTTTATTTCCTTCTTTCTACTTCCTTTGGGGTTAATTTGTTGTTCTTTTTCTAAATCCTCCACTTGTGCAGTTAGGTTTTTGGTTTTAGCTCTTTCTTCCTTTTTGATATATTCCTTTATGGCTATAAATTTTTCTCTCAGTACAGCTTTTGTTGTATCCCATAGGATTTGATATGTTGTGTTGTTATTTTCATTCATTTCAAAGTAGTTACTGATTTCTTTTTATATTTCCTCCTTGACCCACTCTTAGTCTTAGAGGGTGTTTTTTAACTTCCATATCTTTGTGCCTAGTCTGGTTCTCTGGCCCTTCTTGATTTCCAGCTTCATTCCATTGTGGTCACAGAAATTACTTTGTATAATTTCAATCTTTTTTAATTCATTGAGAGTTGTTCTGTGGCCTAGCATGTGGTCTATCTTGGAGAATGTTCCATGTGCAGTCAAGAGGAATGTATAGCCCACTGTAATTGGGTGTAGTGTTCTGTATATGTCTATTAGGTCCAGATCCTTTAATGTGTTCTTCAAAGTCTTTGTTTCTTTATTGATCCGCTGATGAAATGTTCTGTCTAATGATGATAATGGTGTATTAAATTCCCCCACTATAATTGAAGAGGCATCTATTTCTCCACTTAGTTTTTCCAGTGTTGCCTCATGTATTTTGAGGCACCCTGGTCAGGTGCATAAATGTTTATGATTTTTCTTTCTTCTTCATAGATTACCCTTTTTATTAATATATCATGTCTGTCTTTGTCTCTTACAAAAATTTCACATTTAAAATCTATTTTTCCAACATTCTTATACCTATTCCCACCCTTTTTGAGTTATTGTTTGCATGTGAGATTGTTTTCCAGCCATTCACTTTCAGCCTCCTTGAATCCCTGGGTCTAAGGAGGGTTTTTTGTAGACAGCATATAGATGGGTCATATTTCCTTATCCATTCTGCCAGTCTGTGTCTCTTGACTGGTGAGTTTAGTCCATTAGCATTCAAAGTTATTGTCATGGTATTACTTATATTAGCCATATTTTCTTTGGGTTTTTGTATGTTTTATTATTCTTTTTGTCTTTTTGGTTGTTCTTACACTTTCCTCCATCTCTCTCTCTCTCTTGTTTTTTCCTTTCAACCTGCAGAACTTCCCATAGTATTTCTTGAAGTGCTTGTTTCTTATTGACATATTCTCTTATTCTATTTGTCTGTGAATATTTTGAGCACTCCTTCATTTTTGAATGCCAGTTGTGCTGGATACAGTATTCTTGGGTGGAAGTATTTTTTCTTTTAGCAAATTAACTATGTCATACCACTGCCTACTTACCTTCATTGTTTTGGATAATAAATCAGCACTTAATGCTATTGAGTTTCCCTTGTATGTGAATATTCTCTCTTCTCTTAAGGCTTTCAGTATTCTCTCTGTATTGATATTGAACAATTTGACAAGTATGTGCCTTGGAGTAGGCCTGCAGGGATTTATACTGTTTGGGGTGCTCTGTGCTTCTTGGATATGTGCATCCATCTCCTTCAATAAGGTTGGGAATTTTTCAGCCATTATTTTCTCCAACACTCCTGCTGTCCCCTTTCCCTTCTCTTCTCCCTCTGGGATGTCTATTATGAGTATGTTTGTGTTTTTCATGTTGTCGTTCAAGTCCCTTAGTCCCTGCTGGATTTTATCTATCTGTTCTATTATCTGTTTGATTTCAGATGTACTATCTTCCACATCACTAATTCTTTCCACTGCCTGTTCAAATCTGCTGCTGTGTGCTTCCATTGTATTTTTTATTTCTTGGATTATGCTATTCATCACCATCATATCCGTTATCTTTTTATGTATGTTTACAATTTCTTCAGTATGTTCTCTCAACATCTTCTTAATATCCTTAATCTCTTCCTTCACCTCATTAAGGTGATTCATGATATTTGTTCAGACAGCTCTGATTAATTTTTCCATGTTCTGCATCTCCTCTTGGATTTTTCTTTGTTCATTAGCCTAGTCTATGTCTTCCAGCTTCTTGGTGTGGCTTGTATTTTTTGTTGGTATCTAGTCATCTGTTTATCTTGGTGTGTTTATTCAGTTGATTGTTTTCCCTCTCTGCTCTATGGTTTTATTTTGTTGTTTTTTTAATGTAGTAAGGTTTCACTTTGACACCTCATTCCTCTTATTGTATTTCTTTGTCATTGTCTATGTTCCATTGGAAAAAAAAATGTTAGTACCAGAGAACTAGGAAGAGATAGGAAGAGAGAATGAGTAAAGTAGCTATAAGAGTAAAAGGTAGGAAAGGGCCATACAAGACATATGCAATTGAATAATTAACCCAAGTAAGAAGTACAAGAAGAATGAGATTAGGAAAGTGACATAGAAACAATAAAACATGAAACAGAATGGAGAAAAATATAGAATGAATTAAAAGTCCAGAATGATGAGAAAAGGGGAAAAGAAAAATTAGAAGAGGGAAGGAAAGAAAGGAAAAAATTTTAAAAAGAGAAAATAATTACACAGAGAAGTTAGGAGAGAGAGAAAAATGTGTACAAGAAAAATTGAAGACCAAGCCCAAAGAGGTGGAATGAAAGAGGAACAGGAAACAGAAAATATAATGATGAAGGAGGGAAATGATATAGCATAAGTAGAGAAAACTGGGAAACAAAAGGAAAAGAGAAAAAACTAACAGAGAAACAAAGGAAGGGTGAATACAACAAGAAATCAAGGCAGCAGTTACTCTTTTTTTTTTTTTTAAAGAGGAATAAGATAGGAAAAGGATAAAAAAGCCAAGATAGACATGGAAAAAGCCCTTTCTCTTGGACCTCTAGTGATATTCTCAGGCTGTTGCTATTTCACAATCAATCACCTGGAACCCGTCCTTTGTAGGTTTTAGGCCAGGTTTTAGTGAGTAAAATAAGGAAAGTAAAAAAGGAAAACGAAAAAAGAATAAGAGATCCAATAAAGGCTAATACAAAGAGGATGTCAATATGTTTCCTGTCATAAAGTTTCATTGGATGCTTGATAACCTTGTATCACTTCTCAGAGAAGAGCTGGGGATTGAACCATAGACCTTGTATGTACTAGTCAGGAGCTCTTCCCCTGAGCTAATGTGCCTTCTTAGGATAGCAAGGCTTTTCAGAAACCTACAAGCCCATATTCCCTCCCTGTTAGCTCTGCCTCCTTTCTGGTGCAATTTCTCTCTTTACCTAGGCTTCTAAGCATGGCAGCCTGCCTGAGGAGATCCCTGTCTCCTCTCTGATGTAATTCCTCTCTTTACCTAGGCTGCCTAGCATGGCAGCTTGCCTGAGGAGATCTCCCTCTTCTGTTCCTGTTGCATCAGTGTCCCTCTCAACACCCAAAGTGGGCTTGGCTGGCTAAAATAACTGCAGAGACCACTCTCCATGCTTTCCAGCCCCTCCTCCTCCCAGGGAGATTGCTGCCACATTCCTTTTGGAGGAGGAAGTTGGCAGCTCCATTTAGGCTGTTTGTCCTGAAGGCAGTGTATAAGCACGACTTCTGGCCACAGGTGGGAGAAACTAGAGATTTTTTGCCAGCTTCCTTTTCTTTCTAGCACCCTACTTGTTGACCTAGAGTAACCTCTGCTCTATATATATCTAAAGGTCCTGGCAGGGAGGAAGAAGTCTGTTCTTCTCTTAGTCAGATACTATTTGCCAGAAGTTTTACCCTCACCTTATAACTCAGGGATGGTGGAGGACAGCCCTTCTCAGTGACCAGGAAGACCAATAACTCACATTTTGCTCTTTCAGCTTCCTCCTCTCTGTTCCTGACTCTTCTGTTAGTTGTGAAGCAGTGTCTTGGTCTGCTGTACCCCTAAGCA
>JAQZBX010059746.1:0-17455 GCA_029593785.1 Cabassous unicinctus
GGCTGCTCTCATCCCTCAAAGTGTAAATGCAAATTACATAATGTCTTTTCTACAAATATTTGAAAGATGAATTCATCCACCTGAAGTAATGGAAGACATATTTTCTTCATAACAGTACTTTTTCATTAATTTATTCATTTACACATCCATCTAAATTTAATTTATTTATAATTTACTAATTCTTTCAAAATATTTTTGGGTGGGTTATATGCAAGCACTGGTTTGGGAGCTGTAAGATATGTAATGAATAGATGTTTACATGCTCTTTCATCATATACTATGATAGGTACAAGAATTACACCTGCAAAACAGAGGATTATGTTTACTGATTCAAACTGAATAAGGGGAAAATTCTTGATATAGATTGGTAAAGAGAAAATTATACTCAATTATTCATAAAATAATTAATTGAACAGCAATACCATGCATAAATCATTATTTCCATTTTGTAGATAAACACAAGCACATCAATAAATTGACTTAACTATAAATATAAATTTGTATTCTGCATATTAAAGCTCTAAGGAGCATGTAGAGTCCCCTCAGCTAATGTTGCATTGTCATCGGGTCCATCCAATGTTGGTATATGTTCACTCTTTACCTACATGATGAACTAGCAATTCTCCTAAAAGTTCTATTAATAGAATGAAATATATTAATGCAAAAAATAAAGAAGATGACATTGGTCTCTTTATGTGCATACCTTCTCTATCTATATTTTCTGTATTGCCCAGAGGTAATTTGTGGATGATAATTGACTCTAGATAATGAGAGCAGGGGACATAAATAAAATAGTGCATGAATACTGTTTTTGTGTATCAAAAAATATTGTATCTAAAACTGCAAGTAAGACAGTTCCATCCATTTGCCCCATGAGATCTAAGCCCCCTTTCAATCAGAAACAGAGTGAGCATCACCATCCCCAAATTCTCAAAACTGGGGAATGAACAATGAACTAAAATAGTCTCATTATTATTCCATTATTATTCTATTATAGACATTATTATTCTAGCAATGGCAGAACTTTTATCATTGATATTATGGCAGTGGCCACCGAGAAGGAAGAATAGGTGTAACATGGGCGCATTTTTGGCACATTGGAATTGTCCTGTGTTATATCACATTGACAGATATAGGCCATTATACATTTTGTCAAAACCTATAAAATTGTGTATGTCAAAGTGCAAACTATAATGTAGTTTGGTTAGTAGCAATGTTTCAATCTGTGTCTATCAATCGAAACAAATGTACCACACTAATAAAAGATGTTAATGTGGGAAAGTGTGGGAGAGAGAAAGGGTGGGTTATATGGGAATCTCTTATATTTTTGATGTAACAATTATGTAACCTAAAACTTCTTTAAAATAAAAATATAAAAAAGAAATATTGGATATTGGATAGGTGAAGCTTATTGAGACAATAACTAATACAGAAATAAAACTGCAATTATCCTAATATTATGATTATTCCTATGCTGAAATGATTGAGGTTCCCAAAGACAAAACAGGAGAGAAGAAGAGGGGCAGAAACTAGCTTCACCCCAATCCCAGATATCAAGTGTTTCTGTTTCAATATTTGTAAAATATTTTCTCAGTAAAATGGAGTGATTTTCACTAGCCAGGCCAAAATCTCAATATTTGTACTGGATTTTTTCTTATTTTTTTAAAAGGAGCTTTAGATTACATGAATGTTACATAGAAAATATAAATGATTCCCATAAGCTCCATCCCCTACCCCTCCCACACTTTCACCCATTAACAACATCTTTCATTAGTGTGGTACATTTGTTACAATTGATGAACACATATGGAAACATTGCTACTAACCATGGTCTAAAGTTTACATTATAATTTACACTTTGCACCACACAATTTTATAAATTTTGACAAAATGTATAATATCTTGTGTCGGTCATTGAAATATGCAGAACAATTCCAATGCAAAAAAAAGCATCCTATTGGTATTGTCAAAACTGTCAACATAAATGTTTTGACTGTCATTTACTAGCCTAGTGTCAAAGACCAGCACTGAAGCCTTCGAGCTTTGGGAGTCGCTTTTCAGCTGTTCACCACATGTCATATTTTGTGACTCAGTTTGTTCATCTCTTAACATGTTATCAACTGTGTCCACCCTCATGAGCCTGTTGAGGATGTGAGACAATGGAATGTTAAAGCATTTGGACTAGTGCATGGCAAAAAATACACATTAGAGGACACTACAACACCTGCTGTTTAGTTGTAACAACAATGATATGAGTGGATCAGTCAGATCTTGTTAGAAGAGTGGAAGACTTTCCTAGGTCTTAGAAGTACTCTTACTTTTTTTCATTGACTTCCTGTTTAATTAATTATGCTCAGACAATTCAATCTCAGTGATTTAAAAGTGTTGACATATGCTGAACTTTCATGCAGGATATGATCTATTTTATTATATTGTAACACATACATATCTTTTATGTAACTTTTCTACAAGCTTTATCTGTTTGGTTTTTTTTTTTACTTGCTTGTTGCTTGTTAGCTTTCTCAAGTCAAATATATTTTCCAGCCTTTCAAATCATATTAATATTTAAGAATTTGAGATGTATGGAAAAGTTTTATTTTTTTCAATATATGTATTAAAGTTTTCCAGCAACTTTTATTGAAAGGACCATATTTTGCTGTAAATATGTCAGTTTATATATGCATTCTCTATTCTGTTCCATGGGTTTAATCATCAGTCTTTTCACCAATAGCATATGGATTAATTACTGTTGCTCAGAAATCATGAATTCTGTCAGTGTAATTTACCTAACTTTATATTCTTCAAAATTGTCATAGATTTTTTGATCATTGGTTTTCCTATATAAATTTTAGGAATAGATATTTTTTTTAAAATTACAAAATATTTCCATTCACAATTAAAACTACTGGCAGTTTTATTTATATTTCATTGGATTGAGTAGAAAGTAGGGTAAGAATTAATATTTTTAAAAATGTAAAATTTTCTTAGGTATGAGTTATTTACACCTCTTCATGTTTTAAGTCTTCTTTAAGTTTTCACTACAAGATATTTGAGTGTTCATGAATAAATTATGTAATTTTCATTTGATGCATTCTTACATGTTTGATAAGGTTTGATGCTGCGTTTAGTTGTTTTTTTTTTTTACTAATTGTCAAATGTAGTATATAAAAACACAATTAGATTCTTTAAGTAATATCAGCATCACTACCAAAGTTACAGAGTTCCAAGCATTTATCTTGGCACAGATAAATCAAGAAAAATTAAGAAAATCTGTCAGAATCAATTTTGTCTGAACTCTGAATTTGATCAATGATTTATAGCAACAAAACTAAGACTGAAGCCAAATTAGATCTTGGGAAAAGAGCTTTGTGACATTTTAGCTTAGATTACCAGGCTACCAGGAAACATTTGGTCTGAAGATGGCAGTCTACATTCTTTGTGGACGTACCTGATTTTGGAGGGAGAAGAGCAGAATTTCTATTAAATGTCTCATGTTTACTATGTTGACCTGTCTGTGGTAATGTTAAAGAATTGATGTAAGGTGTTTGCTTTTGTGTCAACTGAGATCTGTCTGTGTGGATAAGAGCTGTGCACATGACCTTCCTTGAAATGATTGAAAAGGTAGTTACGCAACTGTTGCAACCTGAGGGAAGAATTTTAACAGGTAATTAATAGACTTCTTGAAAGACTGGGATAGGAATCTGGGGAGAGGGTTACTTTGGGGAATAATGGCATTGCAAAATGTCAGATGTGTAACAGAGAATTTGCAAAGATATGTTCATGTGTCACTCAGGCACATTCTTAGAAAAGATAAGCATGTACCCTAAACCTTCATGTCTGACAAATCTATAGGCTCAAACCATAGGAGTTGAGAACTACAGCAGAGTTTTAAGAAGCTTGGCTAAGAATTGAAGGAAAGCCCCAACCTAGAACCAATTTGAAAAGACAAGGAGATCTTGCTCTTTTTCTCTTTTTCCCTGGCTCCAGTTTAATGGAAGTTCTCTGCCATGTTACTAGCTGACCACAAATTAAAGGAAAAGAGATTTCAATGACTCACAAAGAACCAAAGGACTGGAAAGCAAAACTGTGAACCCTAATGTAAACTATGGACTGTATTTAATGATATATCTATAATAATATTGTTTCATCAATTATATCACAGTTACCACACTAATGCAAAATGTGAATTACAGGCAAAACAGCATCAGTAGAGGGGAATAAAGAGATCTCTTAATTTTGATTTTTCTATAAACCAACAACTTAACTAAAAAAATATTTTTGGGTCAGGTGATATCTTCAAGTTGCACTTAAAGATGCCCTGCTGAAAGTCTCACCTTATAAACAGTGAAAAAAGGCAGAAAAATTTTTATTAAAACACTGGAAGATGACAGAGCTTAGAGAACAACTCAACAAATGCTGATTTAGAAAAAAATCCAAAATTGTTTTGAGACCATCAGGAAAAATTCACCCCTCTGGACCCCTCTGCTAATGTAAAAACTGCATGGCAGTTTGTGGGATACACAGCAGTGGTTTGATGGCACAAGTATGTTAAAGGCAAGTCTGTGAGACCTGATTGAACTGTGGTGGCATTTTGGAGGACTACACATACAATATGCATCCCTGAAGGCAGACTAAATCATGGGGGTGGCTGTGTGGCCTGCATACATTCCTGTTTGAGTTCTTAGGCCCAAATAGTGCTTCACCTAATGAAAAATTGAGTGACTTTGATAACCAACCTCAAGTGGCTCCATGGAAGACTGACTCAGGGCATATGCCTGGGCCCCTGAACTTGGAAGTTGCAGTGGCAGAAAAGCCATGAATTAAGGGTATGTGACCCACAGAGCTGTCACAGTGCTAAAAGCTGGAGTGCAAAGGGAAACCAGGGGGCAGAGAGTGGAGCTGAGCTGCTTGCAGCTCCCAGGGAGGAAAAAAAAAATGTAATTAAAACAAACTGCATATCCAAGAGCACAAGGAAAGAAGCTGGAAAAAAGAACTGCTTTTATAGGAGGGAAACAGTCATACATACTAAAGAATTATTGAATGCTACAAAACATACCCAGGGAAAATAGTATAAACTGGAATAATAGTTGGATAAGACCCTCAACACAGAATCAATCTACAAAAAACCTTGGGTAAGAGGTAAAATCTGATGTACAGAGTTAGCAAATCAAAATAAGCTATACCCAGATATCAACAAAAATTTACAAGACATACAAATAATTTGTTAACCTATTTAGCATATAGTTTCCAGCAAATGAAATATGATTGTGTTGTTTTTATGCTGTTGCTTAATACAATGACTATATCATAGAACTCAAGTTAGTACCCCCAAATTAGAAATAGGCAATAAGGTTAATTTTTAAGCATTTTGCAACTCACCTCATCAACGTGGGAATGTCTTAAAATAAATAACTTATCACTTTCCTGAATAAACTTTTTGCTCATAATTCTCTTTACAGCCTGTTTTATTTGCTTGCTTCTAAAAATATAAATAATAGTATTCAAGAAAGGAGGGACTATAAAATAGAACACAGAGTTGATTCTGTCCTGAATTGTGGGTGAGTCGGAGGTTGACTTCATGTCCACAGAAGTGACTGAGCTTTACAAAGACAATTCTCTTGATGATGTGTGAGACATAGGTGGGAAAGCCTTTCCTTGTCCTTCCCTGATTAAAAACTTGAGCACAGTAGAAAATATGCAAATATATAACATGGCAATGAAAGCAAAGCAGGCACCAGCAACCACACTGTGTATACCTAGAATTGAATTGCTAGCCATATGGTACTTATTTAACTTTCTGAAGAACTGCCAATGTGTCTTCTACAGTGTCTGCATCATTTTACATCCCCACCAACAATGAATGAGTGTTCCTATTTCTCCACATCTTCTCTAACGTTGGTAACATTGCATTTTTTAATAGTAGCCATTTAATGGATGTGAAATGGTATCACTGTGTTTTTGATTTGAAATTCCTACTGTGATATTAGTTTCATAGCTAATAAAGCACATATCATACACAATGGTTCATAGTTTCAAGGCTAGAAGTTCAAAATCAAGGTGCCACCAATGTGATGTTTATCCCAGTAGACTGTGGCTTTTGGGGGATGGATACCAGCAATCCTTGTGTTTTTCTGCACAAATCACATGGAAGTCTCTCCTGGTTTATTGGTTCCATTGACTAAAATCTTCTGCCTGCTCACTCTGGCTTTCTCTATTTCTTTGTGACATTCCCTACAAGGCCTTCAGTAAAATGATTAAGAGTCATCCTAATTCAGCTGGTTCACACCTTAACTGAAGTAATCTTATCAATAGGTCCTATTTACAAAGGTTCACATCCACAGGATTGGATTAAGCTTTAGAACGTGTTTTTCTAAAGTGCATAGCCCCAAGCCACCACAAATGTTGAGGGTTTTGTTGTTGTTTTTTTTCTTGCCTTTTGTATATCTTCTTTGGAGAAATATCTCTTTACGTCTTTTGTCCATTTTTTAATGAGTTGTTAGTCTGTAGTTGAGTTGAAGGATATTTTTTTAATTTTTGATATAAAAACCTTATTAGATATGTGATTTTCAAATATTTTCTGACTTTGCTTAGGTTGTTATTTTACTTTCATGACAAAGTCCTTTGATGCATAAAAATGTTTAATATTGATGAGGTACAACTTTTATATATTTTTTATTTTATTGCTTGGACTTTGGTTGTAAAGTCTAAAAAATCATTGCCTAATGCAAATGTCCTGAGGATGATTCCCTATATATGCTTATAAGAGCTTTATACTTCCGGTTCTTATATTTAGGTCTTTGATACATTTTGAGATGATTTTTGCATATGTTGTGTGATATAGGTCTACCTCCATCCTTTTCAGTGTGTGCATCGTGTTTTCTGAACATTTGTTAAAGAGAATATTATTTTCAAATAGAGTAAACTTGGCAAACTTGGCAAAAATCAACCATCCATATGTGTGAAGGTTGTTTTCATAATTCAAAATTTGTTTCAATTGGTTTATATGTCTGTCCTTCTGCCAGTACCATACTGTTTTGTTTACTGTGGCTTTATAATTAATTTTGATATTTGGAAGTGTGAGTTCAGCAACTTCTTTTTCAAAAAGACTTTGACTAATTGGGGATCCTTACCATTCCACATAAATTGACAATTGATTTTTCCATTTCTGCATGCAATCTGTTGGAATTTTTCTGGTAGTTGCATTGAATCTTTAAATTGTTTTGAGTAGAATTGACTTGTTAACACAATTTAGACTCCAATTCATGAACATGGAATATATTTCTATTTATTTTGTCTTTCTTAATTTCTTTTAGCAATATTTTGAAGTTTTCTACGTACAGTTCCTCAAAACCATTGTTAGATTTATTACTAGATATTTGATTCTTTTAGATGCTATTGTAAATGGATTTTTCTTTATATTTCTTCCATCATGCATTACTGGTATATAGAAATATTAATGATTTTGCATGTTAATCTTACACCCCTTCAATTTCCTGAAAGTCATTTTATTTTTTCCAGATGCTTTATTGTGGATTTGCAGGATTTTTGATATATAGGATCGTGTCTTTTGTAAATAGAGAAAATTTTTTATTTCTTCCTTTCCAATTGGGATGTTTTATTTCTCTTACCTAATTGTTCTAGCTAGAACTTCCAGTACAATGTTGACTAACAATTGTCACACTGGATATCCTTGTCTTGATTCTGATCTTAGAGGATCTTTTGGTCTTTGACCAGTAAGTACGAAGACAGTTATTGGACTTTCATATATGCCCTTTATCATGTTGAGGAAATATCCTATTCATAGTTTTCAACATGTTTTTATCAAGAAAGGATGCTGGATTTCATCAAATGCCTCTTCTGCATCAATTGAAATGATCACGTGTTTATTATTTGTTCCTTCTGTTAATGTGGTGTGTTACATTAATTGATTTTCTTATGTTGAACCACTCTTGCATACCTGGAATGAATTTCACTTGAACATTGTGCATAATTCCTTTAATATGCTATTGGATTCAGTTTCCTTGCATTTTGTTGAGGATCTTTGCATATATACGCATAAGAGACATTTTTTATTTAATTTTTTATTTTTTTAAAATACACTTAGATTATACAAATGTATAATACATGTTTTTTATACATAAAAAATACAGGGGATTCCTATATGCCCTGCTCCCCAACCTCCCACATTTTCCCACATTAACAACATCCTTCATTAGTGAGGTACATTCATTGCAATTGAAAACATTTAAGAGCATTGTCACTACATGTGGATTAAAGTTTACATTGTAGTTTGCAATCTCTCCCACCCAATTCTGTAGTTTATGGCAAGATTTATAATGGCCTGTATCTGTTGTTGCAATGTCATTCAGGACAATTCCCAAGTCCTGAAAATGCCCGCATATTTCACCTGTTTTTCCTTCTCCCTGCCCTCAGAACCTCCAGTGGCCACTGCCTTTACATCAATGATATTATTTCTTCCATTTCTAGAATCAAAATAAATCTATAGTAGAATACCAGTCAGCCTAATTTAGTCCATTATTCTTTCCCCAATCCTGAGGATTCTGGGATGGTGATGTACATTCCACCTCTAAATGAGAAGGGGCTGGGATCCCATAGGCCCAATGGATAGGACTTTCTTGCTTGCAATTATAGACTCTTTTGGTTCCTTGGTATGGCAGTTGTCCATCATCACCTCCCTGTTAATTATCCTCGGTGAGACCAATCAACTGGAGAGTAAGTGTTGCAACTCCGTTGAGATTCAGTGCCTGGCTGGCACATGGACAGACCAAAGAATTAAGTCTCTTGGATTTACACCTACCAACTCTAGTACTAATTATAGGTTCAAACAGAAGGACAGAAGAGCCATGAGTAGGGAAACCACTACTCAGTCCAACTCGGTCACACTGGGTGTCCTGGTCTAACATCGGAGCATAAATTCCAAAGTGGGGCCCAAGGCAAGGCACCAATCTCCTAAGCTATCTGCTTTGACTATAGTGTCCGGATGTCTCCAGAGACCTAAGGAACCCCATTATTTGGGGTAGTATCCACTTTGGCAGTCAAAGTGATCCTGCTGAGATGTGCATAAGCATAATCTCTGGAATGACCTCCTGACTCACTTTGAAGTCTCTGAGCCATATAAACTCATTTGTCTTTAACTTTTCCCTCTTTTGGTCAAGGATTTTTTCCAGTTGCACATAAGAGATATTGATATGCAATGTTCTTTTCTTGTGGTATTTTTATTTAGCTTTGATATGAGGGGGATATTGGTCTCATAAAATGAGTTAGTGAGAGTTCCCTTTTTTTCAATATTTTGGAGGAGTTTGAGCAGAATGGTGTCAATTTTTTTGGAATGTTTGATAAATTCCCCCTGTGAAGCCATTTTGTCTGACCTTTTCTGTTTGGGGAGGTTTTTTATTTCTAATTTATTCTCTTTACTAGTTATTTGTGTGCTGAGATTTCTATTTCTTCTTTATAGAAATTTTGTGGGCTTCTACAAATTGTCCATTTCAACAAATTTATCTAATTTGTTTTCATACAGTTATTCATAATATCCTCTTTTTAATTAATATTTTTTAATTTTAAAGAAGCTTTATATTACATATATGTTACATAAAAAATATAATGGATTCCCATATGCCCCACTCTTTCCCCTCCCACACTTTCCCACATTTACAACAATCTTCATTAGTGTGGTACAGTTGTTACAATCGATGAACACATATTGAAGCATTGCTACTAAGCATGGACTACAGTTTACATTAGAGTTTACACTCTGACACACACAATTTTGTAGGTTATGACAAAATATACAAAGGCCTATATCTGTCACTACAATGTCATGCAGGACGACTCCAATGTCCCTTAATGCTCCCATCTTACACCTATTCTTCTCTCTCCCATTTCTCAGAAGCTCTGGTGGCCACTGCCTTTATATCAATAACAGTTCTTCCATTGCTAGGATAATAATAAGTCTACAGTAGAATAATAATAAATCTACTTTAGTTCAATATTCATTCCCCAATCTTGAGGATTTTGAGATGGTGATGCCCAGTAGCTTCTAATTGAGAGGGGCTTAGATCCCATGGGGCAGATGGATGGGACTATCTTGTTTGCAGTTGCAGACACTCTCTGATCCTTGGGATAGACATTATCCATCATTATCTCCTTGTTAGGTGCCCTGGGTGAGTCCAATGAACTGGACAGTAGGTGTTGCAACACGGCTGAAATTCAGGGCTCAACTAGCACATGGACAGACCAAAAATTTAAGTCTCTGGGACACATTTTTATCAAGTATATAGTGCTAATTATAGGTTCAAATAAAATGGGCAGAAGAGGCATGTGTGGAGAATCTATAAATTAGTCTATCTCTATTACACTGGGGAGCATAAATTCCAAAGTAAGGCCCACTGACAGGGTGCTGAATTCCTGAGCTGTCTGCCCTGCTTATAGTTTCTGGATGTCTCTAGAGCCCTCAGGAGCCCCAGTATTTGAGACACTGTTTACTCTGACAGTCAATGATATCCTGCTAAGACAGGTAAAAGTATAACCTCTGGAATGAAACTTTGATTCGTTTTGAAATCTCTCAGCTGTAAAAACTCATTTGTATTTACCACTTCCTTCTTTTGGTCATGGTATTTTTCCAGATGCATTGCTAGTTGGCATTTGGTAATAATCCCTCAGGAGGCTTATCCCAGGAGTCATGTCCCTTGGGGGTTGGTAGTGCATTTATATGCTGAATTTAGCTTATAGAAAGGCCACATTTGAGCAACAAGGAAGCTTTCTGAAGGTAGCTCTTAGGCAGTATATAATACTAGGATAAGTTTCAATTTCACAAGAAAAGGTTCATCAGTATCAAGGGTCTGGCATAACGGTCTGTCTTCTTTCACTAGGAAATTTCCTTGCACTCCGGGGATTCTTGCTATCTTATTAGAGAATTTAGCAGAACTCCCCAGGATGGAATTCAATATTCTTTCATGTATTGTGTGGATCTCTGCCCATTGAGACAATGCCAAGACAATGCCCCATGAACACTAGAACATATTCATATACCTAAGAGACATACTCCAGGGGAACCCCTTCTTAGGCATCGCCTATCACTGCCAACCCACCCATGTGATCATCCCCTGCCACTGTTGCAAACTTTCTTTGATCCAAAATCTCTCCAAAAATGAAGGCAACAAAATAACCAAATAAAATTAATAAGCAAATCAAATAATTTTTAAAATAACCTATAAAATACAAATTTTTTAAAAAATTGAAATAAAAATTAGTCATTGTGTCTTTCATCATTGTAATATCTGTTGTCTTGTATGTACAGTGACATTTTCCTCCATATTTTTCTCCTGTGTCTTATTTTTTTCATTTTATCTTCAAAGAAGCTTTAAGATACAGAAAAGTCAAATAGAGAATATAGGGGATTCCATATATACCCAATGCCCTCCCCTTTTTCCGCTCTCCCCTGTTAATAACATTTTACATGTGAATGGTACATTTGTTATAATTGATGTACAAATATTGAGGCATTGCTACTAACCATGGTCAATGCTTTACATTATGGTTTATATTTTGGATCATACACTTTTATAGGTATTGACAAAATTTGAAGTGGCCTGTGGCAGTTTGATATTATTTATGAATTCCAAAATGAGATATTGATTATGTTGGTAAACTTGTCTGTTCCTCTGGGTATGATACCCTTTGATTGACTTAAATTCAAAGGTTTTACATTTACTTGAATAAATCAAGATTAGGGCTTTGGCTTGAGTCCCTGGCCCCTTAGTGAGCTATATAAATGGACACTCACTCAACAAGGCAGAAAAGAGAAAATACACAGAAGAAAGAGAGAGCTCCATAGAAACAGCAGAGGAGAGAACTTTAATCCTGGGGCCTGGGAAAGAGCTGAGCAATATGCCTGAAAATTTGAAGCTGTAGAGACCAGAGCCCTGAGCAGCTGAGAAGGTCTGGAAAGAAATGAGTCCTTCATCCTACAGCTGAGATTGGAAGGAGCTGGAACCACAAAGCCTTAAGATGAATGAGGAAGGCTGAACCCTCTCAGACATTGCTCACCATCTTGCTTCAACACATGACAAAAGATTTTGGATGAGAAAGCAACCTTGAGTTGGACTCCTAGGGCCTTATAACTATAAGCTGTCACCTCAAATAATTACCCTTTATAAAAGCAAACAGAATTCTGGTACTTTGTATCAGCACACCATTTGTTAAAACATGGCCTGTATCCATTATTGCAAGATCATACTGAAAATTTCTAATGCTTTAAAAATGCTCTAATTTCCATTGATTTTATTCTTCCCTACCCCTCCCCTTGGAACCTACGGTAACCACTAAGTTTCAACTTTTGAAGAATCAGATTAATAGTTACTTGTAATAATAATGAGGTCTTGACATATTGGTCTGTTTTCTTTTATTAGGCATTGCCTATGTTCTCAAGGGATTCTTGTCTCTCCATTTGTGAACATAGCAGGAGTCCCCAGGATGAAAGTTTAATGTTTTCTTGTTTATTGAGTGGGTCTCCACACACTGATATGACACACTATGACAAGATGACCTCTTACATAATCCATAGAAACCTGTCCCATATACTCCCCACATCAAACACCATACACCAGTAAACCCCCTCTGACATATTTGCCAAAAGAACATTCCCAAAATTGTAATTTTAACCACATACCTACAAATCCCCAGAGTTCACCTACTCCTTCCACCACCTTTCCCCCAATTCCATGGATAGTCCAACTCAACACCACCCCTACTCTCCTTCACAGACCAGCACCACCTGACCCAATCACATCACTGCAATACTGTCATGATCATTCACTGTACAACTACACCCTTCCAACTTATCATAGATTTTACCCATTTGGGTATCTACTCACCACCCTCTACTCCCTTTCTGTCTCCTGTAAAGCTATTGGCCAGACTTACACTTCATGAGTCTGCTCAATTTGCTTAATTCTTATCAGTGAGGTCATGTAATATTTGTCCTTCAGTACCTGGCTTACTTCACTCAACATAAGGTCTTCCACCTTCATCCAGGTTCTCCCGTGTTTTAATACTACATTCCTTCTAAGAGATGAGCAATATTCCATTGTATGTATATATCACAATTTGCTTACCCATTCCTCTGTTGATAGACATTTGAGTTTCTTCCAACTTTTGGCAATAGTGAATACTGCTGCTATGAACAATGGTATGCATATATCTGTTCGTGTCTCTGCTTTCAATTCTGGGTGTATACCCAGGACTGGGACTACTGGCTCATATGGCAGTTCTACAGTTAGCTTCCTGAGGAATTGCCAAATTGTCCTTCACAATGGCTGCACCTTTCTACATTCCAACCAGCAGTGGATAAGTGTTCCCATTCTCCGCTTTCTGGCCAAAACCTGTAGTCCTCTGTTTTTTAATAACTGCCAGTCTAATGGGTATAAGATGATATCACATTGTAGTTTTGATTTGCATTTTCCTAATAGCTAGTGATGTTGAGCATATTTTCATGTGCTTTCTAGCCATTTGTATTTCTTCTTTGAAGAAGTGTCTATTCAAACCCCTTGCACATTTTTCTTGCCTAAAATCTTGAGCAAGTACTTCTAACACAATGTTAATTAAGTGCAGTGAAGTAGACATCCTTTTCTTGTTCTAGATGTTACAGGGAAAGCTTTTATCATTTCACCATTTAAATACTGATCTATAGACCTATGGGTATTTCATATATAACTTTTATCATGTTGAGGACTTTTCCTTCTATTCCTATCTTTTGAAGTGTTTTTATCAGGAAAGGATACTGAATTTTGTCAAAAGCTTTTTCTGCATCAATGGAGTTGATCATGTATTTTTTTTCTTTGATCTGTTAATGTGATGTATTACATTGATTTTATTTTCTTATGTTGAACCATCTTTGCATACCAGGGGTGAAAATCACTTGGTCATGATGTGTAATTTGTTTGATGTATTGTTGAATATGATTAGCAAGTATTTTGTTAAGGATTTTATCATCTAGTATCATTAGAGAGTTGTTCTATAATTTTTCTTACTTGTGGTGTCTTTGTGTGGCTTTAGTATTAGGGTGATGTTGGTATGGTTCCCTCTACTAATTTTTGGAAGAGTTTAGGCAGGATTGGTGTTAGTTCTTTCCAGAGTGATTGGAAAAATTCACCTGTGAAACCATCTGGTCCTTTGCTTTTCTTAGCTGGGATGTTTTTGGTGACTGATTCAATATCACTACTAGTGATTGTACCATTGAGTTCATCAGTTTCTTCTTTCCTCAGTGTAGGCTGCTTGTGTGTTTCTAGAAATTTGTCCATTTCATCTAAGTTATCCATCTTTTTGGCATACAATTTTTCAAAGTATCCTCTTATGGTACTCTTTATTTCTATGGGGTCAGTGGTGATATCCCTTCATCATTTCTTATTTTATTTATTTGCTTCTTTTCTATTTCTCTTTGTTAGTCTAGCTAAGGTTTTGTCAATTTTATTAATCTTCTCAAATAACCAAGTTTTGTTAACTTTTTCTAGCATTTCCTTATTTTCAATTTTATTAACACTGATCTAATCTTTGTTATTTCATTCTTTCTATTTGCTTTGGGATTAATTTTTTGTTCTTTTTACCATTCCTCCAGGTGTGCAGTTAGGTTTTGATTTTAGCTCTTCTTTTTTAATATAGGTATTTATGACTATAAATCTCCTTCTCAGCACTGTTTTTGCTGCATCCCATAAGTTTGAATATGCTGTGCTGTCATTTTCATTTGTTTCAAGGTAGATACTGATCTCTTTTGCAATCTCCTCCTTGACCCACTGATGACTAAGACTGTTGTTTAACTTCCATATATCTGTGCCTTATCTGGTCTCTGCCCCTTACTGATTACTACCTTCATTCCGTTGTGGTGAGAGAAATTACTTTTCATAATTTAAATCTTTCTGAATTTGTTGAGAGTTGTTCTGTGGCCTAGCATGTGGTCTATCCTGGAGAATGATTCATGTGTGTTCCAGACGAATGTATATACTGCTATATTTGGGCATAATGTCATGTATATATCTATTAGGTCTACATCCTCTAATATATTATTCAAGGTCTCTCTTTCTTTATTGATCTTCTGTTGTGATGTTCTTTCTAATGGTGATGATGGTGTATTAAAGACCTCCACTATAATTGTGGAAGCATCTATTTCTCCATTTAGATTTCCAATGTTTGCCTCATATATTTTGAGGTGCTCTGGTTAGGTACATAAGTGTTTATGATTTTACTTTCTTCTTGATAGATTCCTCCTTTATTAATAAATTGTGTCCTTTTTTTCTCTTACAATAGTTTTGCATTTAAAGTCTACTTTGTCTGATATTAGTATAGCTACCCCTGCTCTTTCTTCGTTATTATTTGCATGTAAAATTGTTTTCCAAACATTCACTTACAAACTCCTTGCATCCCTGGGTGTAAGGTGAGTTTCTTGTTGACAGTATATAGATGGGCCATTTTCCTTATCCATTCTGCCAATCTGTTTCTCTAGATTGGAGAGTTTAATCCATTACCATTCAATGTTATTACTTTGAACGCATTACTTACATTAGCCATTTTAAATATAAATATATGTGTATGTGTGTGCGTGTGTGTGTGTGTGTGTTTATCTCACAGGTTGTTTTTATTTCTCTTTTTAGACTTTAGTTATTCTTAAAAATAATCTTAATTCTGACACTATCCTCCAACCCTCTCTCTCCTCCTTTTTCCTTTCATCCTGCAGTATTTCTTGAAGGGCAGGTTTCTTGTTGACAAGCTTTCTTAATTTCTGTTTACCTATAAATATTTTGTACTCACCCTCATTTTTGTTTCTTTGTATTTTTTAGCACCTTGGCTATGTTATACCACTGTCTTCTTGTCCCTAAGTTTTCGTATGAGTAATCAAAACATAATCTAATTGAGCTTCCCATGTATTTGATGGATTTCTTTTCTCTTGCTGCTTTCAGTATTCTCTGTTTGTCTTTAACATTGGACTTTTTGATAAGTATATGTCTTGGGGTAGGCTTGTTAGGATTTTTACCATTTGGGGTGTGCTGGGCTTCCTGGAAATTTACATCCATGTACCTCAAAAGAGTTGTGAAATTTTCAGCTATTATTTCCTCCAATGCTCCTTCTACATCCTTTCCCTTCTCTTCTCCCTCTGGGATGCTTATAATGTGTATGTTTATGCATTTCAAGTTATCTTTCAAGTTTCTAAATCCCTGCTGAATTTTTTCTATCTTTTTTTCTATCTGTTCTACTATCTGTCTGATTTCAGATGTACTGTTTTTGACATCACTGATTATTCTGCCTGTTCAAATCTGCTATGAGCTTCCAGTGTATTTTTGATTTCTTACATTGTGTCATTCATCAACTTCAGATCCACTATCTTTTTATGTATGTTTACAATTTCCTCAGTATGTTCTTTCAGTGTCTTCCTAATATCCTTTATCTCTTGCTTCACTTTAAGTGTTTCATGATGTTTGTTCAGACATACCTGATTAGTTGTTCCACATTCTGCTTCTTTTCTTGTTTTTTTTTTAGTTTGTTAATTACACTGGGCCATGTCTTCCTGTTTCTTAATATGGCTTTTAATTTTTTTTTGTTAGTATTCAGGCATCTATTTATCTTGATAGACTTATTAAGTTGGTTTGCTTGTCTTTCTACTCTAGGGTTTTATTTTGTTATTTGTGTGTTTGTGTGGTAAGGTTCTTTTAGACACTTGGCTCTTCTTGTTCTATATCCTTGCAGATATCAGTGTTCATTTTAAAAAATATATCTGGACCAGAAAAAAAGAAAGAGATAAGGGAAAAAAAATAACAGTAGTAATAATTAGAAAGGTAGGAGAGGAACCATATAAGAGCTAAGAAAATAAATAAGTAGTAAAAGTAAAAATCATTAGAAATACAAAGGAATAAGAATTAAAAAGCTGGAACAGAAAAAATGAAACACACACAAAAAGAGGAAAAAATAGAATGAATTAAAATGCTGGAAAGATGATAAGAGAGGAAAGGCAATATATATATATAGAGAGAGAGAGAGAGAAATTAAAAATGAAGGCTAAACAAGAAGAGTTGAAAGGAAAGGAAAGCAACAGAAGATAGAAGTTAGAAAAATGAAGGAAAGACAGGAAATAAAGTAGATAGAAAAAATAAGTAAAATTAAAAAAGGAAACAAAGAAAGGGGAAAGACAACAAACACAAAACAAAACAACAACAAAAAATATCAGGAAAAACAGCCTTCCCTCTTAGGCCCCTGTATTAGTCAGCCAAAGGGGTGCTAATGTGAAATACCAAAAATGGGTTGGTCTTTATAAAGGGTATTTATTTGGGGTAGAAGTCCACAGTTACCAGGCCATAAACCATAAGTTTCTTCCCTCACCAAAGTCCATTGTCATGTGTTGGAGCAAGACAGCTGCTGACATTTGCCCAGGGTTCAGGCTTCTGGAGTTCTC
>JAQZBX010059748.1:0-17458 GCA_029593785.1 Cabassous unicinctus
GAAACCAAGAAGAAAAAATAAAGGAAAGAAAAATAATGAAACAACGAAAGAGAAAAGACAGTGAACAAAAAACAAGAAAACAACCCAGGAAACACAGACTTCCCTCTTAGGACCCTAGGAACTGTCTCAGGCTGCCGGTGCTCATCAATCAATCACCCTGCAGACTGTCCTCCACAGGTAATGTACCTAGGTTTGGCAAATAAAAAAATAAAATAAAAATGATGAACAATTAAAAATAACAGATCAAAAAACCTAAAACAAACAAACAGACAAACTCAGGCTATATGTTCCCTATTGTAAGGTGCTGGCTGGGTGCCTGATACCCTGGCAGTTCTCTCTCTGGATCCCTTCTTTTAGGAGGTATGGGAATCAAACCAGGGACCTTGTGTATGTGAGACAGGCATTCCTATAGTGAGCTACATTTCCACTGGTTAAGTAGGCTTCTGAAAGCTCAACTGGCTCTCCCTGCCCCCTTTCCCACAGGCAAGCAGAGCTTCTAACAGTTTGCCTGGCTATCTTTCCTGGCTTCCTTCTCTCCTCTTGTTAGGAGCCTGTCTCTGCCTACCCGTCACTGACCTAGTTCCTTTCTCTCCCAGGGTGGCTGGGTGTGACAGCCTGCCTGATCTGATCCCCCCTCCCCTCTCCCTGGGGCCACTTCAGTGCTGGCTGGGAGATTCAAAGGAGGCTCAGCTGGCCAAACTCAATGAAGTGAAGCCACTCTCTGCCCTCCCCCAGACCCCTCTATCTCCCAGGAAGGATAATTTGCTTTCCTGCTCAATTGGCTACAGTGTGCCAGGGGTTTTACTGAGGCTATTTGCCTTGAGAGTGGAATATAGGTGCCCTTCCCAGCCACAGAGGCAAGTAACTTACAGTTTTCTTTCATTTGGCCTCTGTCTCTCTGTCTCTCTTCCTCCTGGATGATGCACAGCACTCAGCTGGTCTGAAGATCCCCAAATCAGCTCCTTCGGATAGCTTTTTGCTATTCCTCCATTGTTTTTGTGAGAGAGTTGAGCCCTGCCTACATACTTCTAGATTTCTTTCTTAATACACTACCCTTCTCAATACTCACAAATGTCCTTGCTCAACGGCCACTTAATGGACTTGGTAAAGGTTAGTAAAGGTTAGTAAAGGTTCATGATCATCTGGGCAAGTACAATTCATTTTCTTTAATTACAACTCTCCTATACTGCTTGGCAAGGACAGAAAATAAATCTGAAAGACAGTTACTAATCATGTTGTGACATCATTTTCAGGAATGCAAAGACATATGGCAGGACACTTGTACTCATGTTAATTAGCATATATCACATACTGTCATCAGAGGGCCATATGGAACATGATAGTGATGATGAAGAAAGGATTAATGATACCAATTTATTTAAATATGAGGAAAAATACTTTAATTATTTCTTCAGACAACACCAATATGTCTGGGTATGAAATTAGACCCAGTTGATAAATATTGAGTCTCACTCTTTGTTAACAGATTTCAGAGTCACAACTCACCTGCTTCCTGTGTTATCTTAGGCAGTTTCACCTTCTGAGTCTCCAGTTTTGTCGTCAGTAAACTGAAGAAAATAATAAATATAACAAGATTTTTCTTTTAGGAAATAACAAATGTGACAATGTTTGAAATCTTCAAAGCTCCATGTAAGGAGTAATTCTGACTAAAGGTAATGTCTTCTAAAATGACAACAAAATGCAATACAAAAAGAACAAAAGAAGTTGAAGATTGGTTCTGTTTTCTGCTTTGCCGTGTTCTAGCCATGTGGTATTGGAAAAGTCAATTAACCTTTGTAATCTTGCAAACCCCAGAAGATCAAATGAAGATATTTGGAAGAGTGCTTTCTTTACTTGGAAGTTATATAAATATATGAAATTCTTATTAAAAATTGATTGCTGGGACACAGAAAGACTTATTATATATTCTTAAGTGGTTTTCTTCCTTGAACCATGCTGAAGGAATATCCAGTAGTAAAAGACAGTGACAATGATATGATTTGATTATGCTCATTTTTCTTTCCCTAGTGCAAATGCTGGCCTGGATTCCAACTGAAGGATGATGGTAAAACATGTGTAGACATTGATGAATGTTCTTCAGGATTTCCCTGTAGCCAGCAATGCATCAATACATATGGGACCTACAAATGCCTCTGTACAGATGGGTATGAAATACAACCTGATAACCCAAATGGCTGCAAATCACTCTCAGGTATTGAATTGAACTTGCCCACCAATCTAGCCTCAATTACACATATGGATCCTGAATTTTATAGACATTCCCATTGAATTCATTCCTCCTTGCTGTTTTTGAGAAATCAAAATTTGTTTCTGTTTTCCTAGATATGTGAATCTGTCTTACTCATATTTTGTATGCTTTATGCACACTACTCTGTAATAACATTGTATTATGGCTTCTGAATTATTAAATGTTTACTGGATTTTGAGAGTGCTTACAAGCAAGAGGAACTATCTCTGGCACAGATTGCTTCCTGCTAAATCACAGGTTGTTGAAAACAAGCTTTGGCCAAGTTTATTAAATTTGCTATTGTGATAGTGTTGTAATATTTTTCCTTTCCCCTTCCATACTCATACATGCATGTCTAGGGTAGCTACAGGTCAAAAAAAGAATAACAATAAAATAGCAAACACATATGATTATTTGAATTCTTTCAGTGATTCAGGAAATACTTATTAAAAATCTGCTATTTTCCAGATAGTGTATTTGATTCTGCAAAATAGAAAGTTCAGTAAAGCTTGGTCCATAATTTTAAAAGTATTTTAATTCATTAGAAGAGGAAGTTACACACATTAAAGGGATAAAGAATAATATAGGATAATGATTGTTAAAATGGTCAAAAATGGTGCATAACATTCAATGTGCTAAAAGATATGTATTTCAATCATCCTTACTTAGTTTTTTCACAAATTATTTATTTATTTTGAATTTTTATTTTTTTATTAGAGAAGTTGTAGGTATACAGAACAATCATGCATAAAATACAGGATTCCCATGCACTCTCCCACTACCAACACCTTGCATTAGTGTGGAACATTTGTTATAATTGATGATAGCACATTTTATAATTGTTCTATTAATTAAAGTCCATGGTTTAACTTAGGGTTCCCTGTTGGTATAATGCAGTTTCATGGTTTTTAAAAAATTTTTATTCTAGTACCATTTATACAATCAAACATTTCCCCTTTTAATCATCTTCAGATATATATTTAAGTGCTGTTAATTGTGTTCACAACGTTGTGCTACTATCTTACCTTGTTGTTGTATATAATGAGTCAAATGGCATTACCAGTTTCTCATTTTGTGTGTCGATGGTAACATTGAAAATATTAGGTGGTTTCTTATCTACTTTCATAAAGTGGATACTAGGAATAGAAATTAAGAAAATAAGTTTAAAAAATAACTGGTAAAACTTTGCACCTAGGGAAGAAAGAAATTAATTCCTTTTGATTTTTCATTCCATTCTTATCTTGGAATATGAGTCCCAAAATCAATTTGTGGATTATTTTGTGTTCATTGTTTTATTTTCCAACCACATGCATTTGACCAGCTCACTGCTTGCTACATTATGTTTTGTGCCATTGGAAAGGAAGAAGAGATAAATCTCAGTCAATGTGTCCATTACTTGAAAGCTTTCATAAATATTGCAGAGAGGAGATGAAGGCTAATGATTAAATTTTGGAACTTGTTACATAATTATCTATGCTATAGTTATTTCCCATTAGCAATAATAATTAGAAACTAATGGTAATTTTGAATGCTGAAAATAAGTGTTCCTGAAACATAAGTCTTATGTTAAACACCAGAGGTTTTTATTAACTTATGAAAAATAGAATTGCCAAGTATTGAGGTAGAACCTATATAATTTTATATTTATGAGTATAGAGCTATATTGACTGGGATGGCAAGCGACCTTCAACCTGAAAGCTGACTCTATATTGAGAAGGGCTCTGAGTCTCAGGTTGGCCTCATTAGGGAGGCGGGGATGATTGATTTGGGGGGCAGGGGGGATGCAGAGGGAGCTGCCATAGATGACAGAAGGGGACGTCCAGCATCCACAAAGAGTATGCTGAAACAAAATATAATACCCTACATACAATCTATTTAGTATGAAGCAATAGGACCACGGGAGGAGAGTAAAATTTCATATATAAATCAAGCACATAGGAAATTCACTGTATGACAACCAATGATTTACAATAAAATCTACACAAAATTATATCAAATGACTACCTCTTTCCATGTTGTTTTAACTTCTGCCAACGTTTAATTGCTTGCCTGAGAATTAAGTGTATAAATGCATCTTAAAGATAAAGATGATCAAAAAGAATCTGAACAAATTTATTTTGGTTAATATGGAGTTTAACAACAGAGAATGCTGGCAGAATTGACTTTATATATTCAAATACATATTCAAATAAATATAGTGTGCCACGTTCCCTGAATATTTCTCCTTTGAAAAATGATTTTATTTCAGAATAAATTCTCAAGAGGAAACTAAGTGAAGATTTAAAGGGTAGAAAAACACCAAGCTTCATATGTATAGAACATGATGAGACACTTTTAATTGCCTTTTCTTAGATTCAACTCCAACAAAATCCTTACGTTGCACAAGCTTATAAGAAGGAAATAATAAACATTATTGACGATTTAAAAAATAAGACTCATGAAGAAAGGCACAATTAATAAATGAAGATTATAGAACTTGGAGTTCAGAAAATATTTGAGAGAAGCCCTCAGGCAGATGAAGGGAGCATATGTAGGCAATGATGCCCTTGGTCTTCACCAAGTCATTCTGAGAGCAGAAACTGGGCTCTCTAATTATCAAGAAGGAATTTTGAATTTGTGATGTTTAGCTGTACTTTAGATTTCTTAGATAGATGTAGATTTTCCTTTATTGAAATTGATTAAAATTTTGCATTATAGCAGCAGATTTTTTCCATTTATTACATGTAAATTGCTTGAGTATCCAAGAAATTTGAGGCATTCAGGACAAAGAGGAATGCAGTTAAGAATTATCAAGATTTTCTGTATTTCCTGGGTATCTGCTGCATTTCATTTTACTACTAACTGGGTTGCTCAGTATGAATTTTTTAACCATTAATCTAACAGAATAGCACTACACTAGAATTTGCATTGCTACAAAAACAAAACTGAAACTAAGCAGAGTTGAAAATCATAAATATTAAAACAGTCTGATATGTTCTTTGTCTTGGTATTTAGATGAAGAACCTTTCCTAATTCTTGCCGATCACCATGAGATAAGAAAAATCAGCACTGATGGTTCCAACTACACTCTCTTAAAACAGGTATGACATTCCCACAGTGATTCCATAATATTTAATATGCTACACTTAATATGCATTGGAATTATAGAATTGCCTTGCATAAAATTTATAAAACACTTATTCATGGCTACTTACATGTACGTATATATGATTATTATAAACTTTGGTTTGAATTGTCCAGTAGATGCTCCCAACTTGCTACATCACACCATGTCAAAGAAAGTAAGAGATGCAAAAGTGTAGTTAATGCAGGAAAAAAAGTACTATCTCAAGAAAAGCTAGATTAGAGAAAACATAAAATTTCCATGTAAGGTATTTTGCAGATTACCCAATTTTTTTTTCTCCAAGAGGAAAAATTTTCCATAAATTTAAATTCCTGTTCATAGAACCAGGAAATAAAATTTAGCTTTTAAAATTTGGAATTATCAAGGAAGCAAAAGTGTGATTTTTGCCCAGTCATTGTTAAAAGAATATAAAGCACATGTTTTTACTGCTACTTTCTTCATCTCTCAAACCTTCAAGGAATCTGGGCAGATTTGTTTTTGTGTTTGAGTCCTAGTCTCAGAGTTTATTTATTTATACTATCTGAGTTGAAAAGGTATAGTTTCCATTTTATCATAAAATAGAGAACTATGAATTCCTCACCTCAATTTTTTTGCTATTACCTCCCATTGTTAAGTGGCAATAACATAAAATAAAATCATGAAACTAGAGAAATCATTAGGACTAGAGAAATCACATACATTTATTTATACCATATTTTTAAAAAATAATTTTGTTTATTTTAAAAAAGCTTTAGATTACATATATGTTACATCGAAAATATAAGAGAGTCCCATATGTTCCACCCCTCCCCCTCCCAGACTTTCCCCCATTAACATCGTTCATTAGTGTGGTACATTTGTTACAATTGATGAACACATATTGAAGCATTGCTACAAACTATGGTCTATAGTTTACTTTATGTTTTACACTTTGCACTGCACAATTTTATAGGTTTTGACAAAATATATAATGGCTGATATCCATCATTGTAATATCTTACAGAACAATTCCAATATCTTAAAAATGCTCCATGTTACATTTATTGTTCCCTCTCCCTCCCCTCAGAGCCTTTGGTAACCACTGTCTTTATATCAATGTTACAAGTTTTCTATTACTAGAATAATAATAATTCTACTTTAGTCCATAATTGAATTCCCCCATTATGTTTGTTTGTTCCTCTATCTTGAGGATTTTGGGATGGTGATGCCCACTCTGCTTCCAATTGAGAGGGGGCTTAGATCCCATGGAGCAGATGGATGAAACTGTCTTGCTTGAAGTTGTAGATGCTCTCTGCTTCTCATTGTCCATCATCATCCTTTTATTAGTTGTCCTGGGTGAGTCTGATGAACTGAAGAGTTGGTATTGTCTGCAACTCTGCTGAGATTCAGGGCTTACCCGGTATATGAACAGCAGGAGGATTTAAGACATAAGGCATGACTCCCTGGGATGAGCCTACCTGGCACTGAGGGATTAATAGCAAGCACCAACTAACAATGCATTTGGAGAAAGATCTAGACCAAAAGGGGGAAATAGTGAATGTAAATGAGTTTTTACAGTTACGAGATTTCAAAGTGAATTGGGAGGTCCTTCCAGAGTTTAAGCTTATGCACATCTCAGGAGGCTCTCACTGTCTGCCACAGTAAACAGTGCCTCAAACAGAGACATCTAGACACTATAGGCAGCATAGACAGCCCCAGGAAATCAGCACTCCATCAGTGGGCCCTTTGGAATATGTGATAACCCATCTCCCCCATTGTATCAGATTTAGACTTATTTATAATTTTCCTACACATGGTTCTACTTTCCCATTTATTTGAACCTATAATTAGCACTATGTCCATTAAATATACCATATTTTTTTAGCTGTCAGGAGAAATATCCTCCTGAAAAGATTTAGTTTTTATTTATTCTGCCCCAAATTTCCCTTCATCCCAAACTGAAAAAGAGCTGACATGTGTAACTGAAAACACTGTTTAGAACAAAGGTTCTAAAAATAAAAGATAATTCCTGTTTTGCTGGCATATATATATTGATAAAGAAGGCCCTCTATGTGGTATATTTTCAACAGCATAAAGAAGAGATACTTAACTTAAATGTTTTTTTTTCCTAAACACTGATGGATAATTCTGCTGCTATTGTCAAGTTTCTCATATTTTGTTTATGAATTTAGTCTTAGTTTAAGGTAAATGTCCATTAGCAAATGTGGTATTTACTCTTCTGGATAGAGTTGACTTTTTCAGCCTTTCCTAAAGTCATATGTTGAAAATGGAAATTTCACATTAAAATCCCTGTTTCTAGCTACTCTTAAAAAATAGAAAGGTATGGCAAGCTGGACCCACATTCCTGAATGGCCGTGATCCAAACTGTATAGCAGCTGCCCATTAGATATGTGGCCTATGCTCTCCAGTTCACCAGAGTCCTCACACTTTCCATTCACTTACCACACGTACCCTTGCCAATTTCATGAATGTCCAAGGTTTCCACTCTTGCTCTTGAGTTTGGAGTTGCCACCAACACCCAATCAATCATACTGCCTCTTGAATTATGGATCCTTAGGAGGGAGGGTAAAATATAAAATGTTTTCATATTGTTTATAAAAGCTAAACAGAAATTTATTTAAAGTGTTTGTAAGAGACAACTTTCTCTTAAAGAGATGAAAAATATACAAGAAATACCCTCTGGAAAAGTTTTAAGTATACATAACTGCACTAAAATAGAAAAGTTTCTGCAGCCCAAATGGTTTTCTTCATATATTAACTGAATTGTTTTGCCTGTCCAGTCTCATTTTACACAAATATCAAAGTTACTAAATATTGAAATTTACCTTTTTTTCTCGGAGCATGTTTCCATGTCCCTCTAAAACACTTTATACCTTCAAAGATATATGTACCAGCAATCAGTTAGTTCATATAATCTCTGAAAGAGACATGTTTATTTTTTCTTTACTACTTCTTTTAATATTCCTACCTTTTACACTGTACTATGTCCCTTTCAGGGGAGAAAGTTCTGTCTTTAGAATAGTCTATTTATAAATTTAACTGAACCACGCACTTGACTAATATAGCAACAAAATATATTGTCATGAAAGAACAGAGCTTGAGTGACAGCTCTTTGCTCCATTTTCCAACACTGTGGCTCAGGAGATTTTTACTAGCAATCCTTTTGTTGTCTCTCATGGCTACTATGTTGTCATTATTCTTAATGGAGGAAAAACTGATTTTTCTTCTATGAATCATGACAGTATAGTTTATATAACTGAACATTTTAATGTCTACTTTAATATAGTGCTTTTCTGCCATTGGTATCATTTTAAGTTACTGCCAATCATTGATACTTAAGTCAGGATGAGTTTTCGATATTTTTCTCAGTACAGTGTTTATAGAAATGAATAGTGAGCAAAAAAGAAGAGACAAGGAAGCTTTTGAGGACACTGAGCACCTGTGTCTTTGGAAAGTGTTTGATAATGGTGATCCCTGAGTTTAGAAATGGAGACCCAAAGCCTGAACACAATCCTAACATTCAGTTTTACCTGCAGTTTCTTGGAATATATTATTTCTGTCAGGGAACGTATTTGAAGCCACAATTTCATTCATAGGATTATAGAAATTTTCAAAGAGTTCTAGGCAATAGAAACCATTATATTTCCTCAGCGTTTCTGTGTACATATACACAGAGGACTGAAAAAGAGAAGTAATTATCTCTCCATATTTTCTCTTAAACAAAATAAATGCAAAGACAACATCCCTGCCTTAATTATTTGTAAATTTCATGTGTAGCTGATTAGGAAGAATTATTTGCCATAACAGCCTGCATTTTACCCTCTTTGTTGTTGTCAGTAAAAATCTCATGAAGTTTTATTGCACAAAATTACAACTGGTAGAATTTTTTCTTATCCAATGTATTCTAAAACAGTTGTAGCTAGGACAGCTAATACTTAAATTCAAGCACCCCATTTAGAAACTGTATTTTAATAACATGGATTTTAGGACTGAAAATTAATCAAGTAGCTTTCCAATATGTTATCCAATTCAATTCTAATAATACCTTTTATTCCAGTAAAATTGTATAGAGAAACAAAACACAATTTCCTAAATTAATCATCTTAAACCAAAGGGTGCAAATCTTCAGCTACAGAAATGAAAGAAGCAAATAGGATTTTGATGAAACCAATTTTCAGCTTTGAAACCACTGGGAAGACTCTAGTTTTCAGACATTATTTTGACCATGCCCCTGGCTCTTTTAATGTTTCTTGCATATGATTCTGCAAAGAAAGCATTGCCTTGTTTTCTGTGGGGATTATGGTAAAGCTATAGAAATATGACCAGCTTGGCTAGATAGATATGTCAGAATTCAGATCTTCATTTTCTCTGCATCTTCAGCTTTAATTTATCATAGTTGACTTGCTAAATTTGGAATGGGATTTTTATTATCTAAATTGATTATTGTAAAGAAAAGAATAGCTTAATTCTGCCATTACTGGGGATTGTGGGTAAGTCTTTACTAAAATTAGAGACGCATTTCTCTCTACCTTTTCCTTGTAAAGCTCTAATTTAGCCATCGGAATTGCCAAGCCATCACAGAATCCTAACCCAGTTACATTATTCCTCTGGAGAGAAAAACATTTGAAAAGAAAGGCTATTGTAGACTGATATTGAAATGAATGTTTCATACCCTCTGCAGAACTTGTCTGGAATATATTCAGCTTTGATTTAAAACTTTGATTGATTTTGTATAGAAGACTTCCCAGATAAACATGGTTGAGTGGATTTAGTTTAGGATTTCTCTGGTTTTCAGCATGTAAATGTATATTTAATGAACCTTTTGAATCTGAGCCCAAAATAATTTTTTTAGCATTTAAAATCATTATTCTAATTTGGTAATGTTGTCCCTAGGAACTATACTTTAATTTATTCATTTGTGTTTAGTGAAGGATTTGCACTGAGTCATGTTTGTTGCCTTGTGTCTCTTATTTATGTAATAACATGCAATTCTATAGGATTTGGCTATTTTAAGTTAATTTTATCATTTTAATCTGTAGAAAAAGAGATTTCCAATGTTAAGACAAACAAAAGCATAGGTATTGAGCCTATGATTTCAAAACCATAATCACGAGTATTTAGCACTGCTGAGAGAAGAAAAAATTCAATATTTTCCAGAATCTTCTCTGAGTTGCTTCAATCCATAGGACATTCTTAATCTTGGAAATTTTTGGAAGGAAACAATATCTGAGGAGTAATTATTTAGCCTTAGTCTGAATAAAATACCATATATATCTAAGTCAATATTGTTAGTATTATCAAATTCTGAATTTTGAGAATAATTCTGGTAACTGGTAACTTCAGAACTAGGAATTACCATCTTTTCCCTTTCCACAACCAAACAAAAAAAAACACAAAAAGTTTTATCTCTGAAGACCCTTACCAATAGGACTAATGTCATAACTGACCTATTAAAACTATAACTTCATAGTTTTAGGATGAATATTGAAGAAATCACATTCTACAAAGATGTAAAGACATGGCAAAGATCTCTGGGGGCTTTGTCAAACGTCTATAGCATCAAATTTTTAAAATCCACCAGTACTTATATATTAATAAACCACTGAAACCTTAAAGATGAATTAATATAATTGAAATTGTGGCCCAACTTTTGTTAGTTTAACAATAGGTAAGAATTAAACTAGCCCCTAAGCAATATTTGGCAGCTAATGGATGAACAATCTTTAAATCAAATCAGTCAAATGGAAGAACTACCAAACCAAAGATTTGTAGCATCCAGAAATTTATCAGCTGAATGTGTGTGCTGTTTTGTTACCTGCTAAAAAATGTATAACCCTTTAGCAGGTAAATATCTCCTCTCTGAAGGGAGATATTGCCTCACATTTCCACCATGTGATTTAAAAAGATGTTGATTACTTAGTTCCTACTTGGCCAAACACTGACTAGGTCCATAACTTTTAAATTCTAATATGACACTGTGTTGCCTGAGGGATCATTTGAAGAATTTTTAAAAAATGAGTTTTTGGGGAAAGTGAAACTGCTAAGCCTTCTTTTCTGTCATCAAATGTATATCCAGAGCCCATCTTAAATCTTCAGGGATCTTCTACCTTTCCAATTTAGATGTATGTTTTTGTTTTTTGTGCTTTTTTTCTCCCTCGTTCCTCCACAGAACATATTTTAATGGCATCATATTTACATTTTAAATTAACATAAACTTTATCTCCTTAAAGGCAGTTTTTTTTTTCCCTCACATTACTGGCTATTTATTTAAATTACTATCTATAAACATTCTAATATTTTTGTGGCCTACATGGAAAATATTTTCAAATAACTTATGCAACATCTTACGTGTATGTTATGGCAAAAACGTTAACATATATTTGTTTAAAAGCTCCTATTTATTGTGTTGATTATTACTATTTAGGATCAAAGGGAGATAAAGTTGAGCTGCTAAAATATTTAAACATAATTTCTCTTATCTAGTTTTCATATTCTTTTACTTTCTTAGGGATTAAACAATGTTATTGCTATAGACTTCGATTATAGAGAAGAATTCATCTATTGGATTGATTCTAGCCGACCTAATGGCAGCCGCATTAATAGAATGTGTTTAAATGGAAGTGATATTAAGGTAACCAGATATTATAATAATGGGATTGTTGAACATTTTATTGGTTTAGTTGCATTGAATAGAAAGTGTTATTTTGTGATAGTGATACAACTTGAAGAATATATGGTCTGAATTTCACATTTGTACAATGTAAGTTAATAAATACTTTAAAAATAAAATATGAGACTTTTTATCCTTATATTTCAATATGACACTATTACTAGCAATAAGATAAATCAAATTGTGTAAATAATATTTGAAATCATAATAATAACCCTAGAAAAATATGAGGATTTTTTTGGTTTTGATTGATTAGAGCCTCAAAATCAATTATGTTGCTTTAAATAAGAGGAAAAGATGACTCAGAATTTGTAACTGAAAATATTAAATGTTAGATTGTAGATTGAAATTTTAGCAATATTAAAATTAATCTACTACAGATGGAAAAACTTGAATGCAGGTGTGGAAAATCATAAATGTTCTGATTAGAGAGCATCACAATTAAACACACTTTACAATTCTATGTTATTCAGAGTCTCAAAATCAAATTATTTACACTGAATATGTGCAGTAAAATGTATTTTAAAGAAGGGTTAAATGCCAGTATATGGAATTCATCGATTACTTTGTGCTTTTTTTGTAGATATCTAAAACATCACACTGCACTTTTTGGTGGGCACAATCCATTTTTAAAATATTAATTAAATCTTGAAGAGCAATTGTCACAGTGGTTAATGTTATTCATATCTCCACCAGAACCAGAACAGATAAATAATATCAATGATTTTGGGTGGGCCAAGTAGGTAAACTGTAATGAAAATGTGATCAACAAATATGCACCTGCTCCATTATTTTTATTTGGTTTGTCTATTTTTTTTTAGTCATGTCATTTCTAGGGTCTGGTTTACATATTAGGTAATTTCACACAAACAAGTAAGTAATTGTGTTGGGATAAATTGTTCTATTCTTATCTAAACCCCATTTATAATGTTTAAATAACATTCTATATCCCTGTAAATTTCAAGAAGCAATTGCTCAGTTCTTATCTTAGGCATTTACCCTGTTGACTTGTTTAATTCTTATTTTGTTAGGTAGTGCATAGCACAGCTGTCCCTAATGCACTTGCTGTCGATTGGATTGGAAAAAACCTCTACTGGTCTGACACAGAAAAAAGGATCATTGAAGTGTCCAAACTCAATGGCTTGTACCCTACTATACTCGTTAGCAAACGACTGAAGTTTCCCAGAAACCTGTCTTTAGATCCTCGAGCTGGGTTTGTAACAAACTTTAAAAATCTTAAGTTAAAGATTAGCACTGTGGATTACATTTGGTGTGGTAAATCCATTTTTACAAGTTAATGTGGAAATCTAATGTAAAGTGTAAATGTGTAGGAATTCTTAATGAGAAATCAAAACTTGTAACTATCACAGTGAAAAAAATAAATTAAAATGATTAGAGTTTACGTTAACAATTTTTAAAGTTTTAAACACAAGACTTTTCCTAACTAATTGACAAATGTACTATGGAGAGGTATAAAACATTTCACCACTTTCAATGCCTTTAAATATTGGAAGAGAGGCAGGCTAAGAACAAACTCTACGGTCACATTTTGCAGTATTTGTTGTAGCCAAATATGGATGATCTAATCCCTGCACCACTTATAACAAGGGACATAAGCTGTATCCATGGATAATAAATAACAAGGTGCATTATCAAATGTAATCAAGAGAAGCCGCAAAGTAGGAATATCAAGGAAGTTTCCTGTTGGAACTGTGTTTCATTTGAATCTCACTGTGAAAATAAGGAATATGTTATAGTGATGGAGGAGAGTAGCTTGGATATTTCAGATGAGAGATGGACACATATTAAGGTGTCAAAGCTGTCTGGCCTATGTTTGATAAAGTACCATAGATTATAACAATTCTCATTCATTTTCAATTATGTTGTTTTGGTAGAAAAGGCATATCTTTCCTTTTTTTGTACTATAATTCAGAGTGATTATATACTCTAAAATCATCTCTGTGGAAGTCCCACCTGCCCAATAGGCTTGTTACTATAACAAAGAGAAAGTTTGCCTTTTAAAAATAGGACACTGTATTAGTCAGCCAAAGGGGTGCTGGTGCAAAGTACCAGAAATTGCTGGTTTTTATAAAGAGTATTTATTTGGAGTAGAAGTTTACAGTTTCAAGGCTCTAAAGAGTCCACCTCAAGGTTCCATAACAGGTATTTTCCCACCCTAAGTCTGTTGCCACATGTTGATGCAAGATGGCGAGCTATCTCTGCTAAGGTTCAGCCTTCCTCTTTCCTCTAAGGCTCCAAGGTCCCAGTTTCTTCTGATCTCAGCTGTAGGCTGGCACAGGGCTCAGCTGCTCTGTTGTCAGCTGCAAATCATCAGGGTAATGGCTCATGTCTATTTCCAGGGCCACCGGATCCTCTTCTGTGTCTATGGAGCTCCCTTCCTCTTTTCTGGCATATCTGCTACTTTGTTCTCATTAAAAAAAAAAAAAAAGAATTTATTTTATTTATTTATTCCCCCCTTGTTTTATTTATTTATTTATTTATTTTCACTCACTGTCTTGCTCTCTGTGTGCTCTCTGTGTCTGCTTGTCTTCTCTTCTCGTCTGCTCTTTAGGAGGCACCGGGAACCAATCCTGGGACCTCCAATGAGGGAGAGAGGCACTCAATTGCTTGAGCCACCTCAGCTACATGGTTTGTTGTGTCTCTCATTGTCTCTCCTCTTTGTCTCTTTCTGCTGCGCCAGCTCGCCGCACAGGCCAGCTCGCTTTCACCAGAAGGCCCCGGGAAACGAACCCGAGACCTCCCATATGGTAGACCTGAGCCCAATTGCTTGAGCCACATCCACTCCCCTCTATGTTCTCCTTGAGTGAGTGTCCCTTTTATATAGCCCACCAAGGGGGCAGAGACTCAACCCTACATGCTCTAATGACATGGTAGAATCAAAGTCCTAATCTTAACATAATCAAGTAAATGTAAACCCTTTGAATTTAATACAAAGAGTATCACGCCCAGAGACAGTTTACAAATATAATCTATTACCTCTTTTTTGGAATTCATAAATAATATCAAACTGCCACAGACACATTCACAGCAGCAAGTATTACAATAACTGGAGTGCTCTGAATTTTCTCTGTCTAAATTAATTGCACATAATATGTTCACCAAATCACTGCTTTTATCATACTATATACAACAACTAGATTTTGCTTCTTGCCAATATACTGTATCTCCTTTTTTCAGTCCTTCATGTTTGTAATTGGTAAAGTTATCATGACAGTATATTTTATAGTTTAATTTTAATTTTAAACATTAATTTGGGTAAAAACAGTACCTATTAGGAAAGAATTTGTATTGTAAATATAATTCTGTTTCCAAGGTAATATGCACATTTTAACTTTTCACTATATAATTACATAATCATTTGTAACCTCTTTGAATATTTTCTTTACCATAGCAACAGAAGGTTCAAAAGAGTGTCAATTGTATTTTAAATGAAACAGAATCACAAGAGGGTTTTTTTTTTAGCAATGTTTCAAGAAATAGTGGGCAGTTGCACTAAATTTGACTATAAACTGGGTTCATTCATAAGTATGTGAATATTTTAATTCCTTTAATTTTTTTATCAGAAGGGATTTATATTATATGAATCTCTTGGTTTGGTCCAGACCATTATCCTTTTTTTGCAAAATCATTATGGTTGGCCTAGCTTCTCATTTTATGCTATTTAAGAGGTATCACTTCATAAATGAAAGAAACATTTTTCCATTGATTATAAAGGACTTTTGGAATTTCCTATTCATGAAGCAAAAACTGGGTCCTAGCCTAGCGAACACAGCTGAATCTACCTTTAGGTTTTATTTCTCCAAGATTACAGTTCATACCCACAAAATGAAAGCACACTTAAGTTACCATCAACAGGAAATCCATCTATTGAAAGTACTGAATTAAGAAGAAAGTGTTAAATTATTGTTAGATGCTATGAAAGATTGCTTGATTTCATTTTTGGATAATATTTGGATTATGATATGAGTATACTATGTTACAAAGAAATAGATAAATTGTATCTTTGTAATGAAACATTTAAAGCCACCTATCCATTCTGCTTTCCTAGTTCCCCAGAGTGAGACAATAGGACAACCTAATTTTACCTTTTGTGAGATGAGCTTCAGGCTGAAAATATCAAAATTTATAAAATATAAAATTATAAAATACTACTTCAAAATTGTCAGCTTAAATTCTAAGATTATTTAATAACAATTCAATCGTCTTCCTACATCAGATGACTTCTGTGATTTTGCCTATGCTTTGACTATGCCAATATCATTGACCCCTCTTTCCTTTAGAAGTATGATCTCTCTCTTGAGATTTAGTGAGGGGCAGGGAAGGGATTTCTTAATGGGAGGATAATGAACTTTAGGCCATCTAATGTAGTAAAGAAACCAAACTATCTCTAGGGAGGTAGTTTGGGGGCCTTTCTATATTTTAGTAATAGTATGCCAATTGCAATTCAATCAATTTGGATATGGTAGCTAATAAGAGTGGTAAAGAAGATGCAAGTAGCCAGATAGATCATTTTCCTGTTATCATATTTAAACTCATCTGATATCCTAAATTTCCTTACAATTTTATCTTAATCATCATATTTGGTCTAGTTTGAGAATGCATGTTCTAATTTATTATAAATTCTGGATCATTTATTTCATAATTTATACATAATATTTAAAACATTTATCATTTATGCAGGATGTGTATATACATTTAAAAATAGCAAATATAAGTAATGTTAAACTGTGATGAGCATGATTTTACCTTTTTGGTAAAATTAGCATGCCACCTGAGCTTATAATAGCAAAAGGCCATCACCATAAACATTAAAGTGAATGTGTGGTATGAGCAGTTAATGGAAAATTATTTCATCTAGTCATTCATTTATTCAGCACATATTGCCTCAGGATTTATCAAATACATATTCTAGGTAGGAATATGAAGACTAAAGGCACAGTCCCAGTCTCCCAAGTATTCCACTGTCTTGTGCATATACAAGTGAGTAAATAATTAGAATACAATGAAATATCTCATCAGATAGAGCCTCAGAATGACTAGGTGACTTTCTCAGGATCATTTATGTAGCAAGTAATTAAAGTTGAAATATAAACCATTTTTTCAGGTTTTGGTCACATATGATACTTTTCCTATTATATCACATTTAGCATTTCCAAGAACAAAATGACCTCAATCCTTAAGCATGTGTTTCAAGAACCATCTAAACAAAAGATTAGGAAAAAACGGTATATTTTTTCCATTTTGATAATTTTTTAAAATTTAAAATAGTGAAAGTGAGTTTTTAGGAAATAAACCAAGTTATCTAAATTATTACAAGCATATTTTGTTTTTAAATCTACATTTTTAATAAATTTCTCTTTGTAATACTCTATTAGGAAATCATAGAATTATAGGAAAAATAACATTTTAGATGCTA
>JAQZBX010059749.1:0-17455 GCA_029593785.1 Cabassous unicinctus
CAATTTGAAACTTAATATATGGTAATAGTGCTCTGACTACTTTATGTATATTAACTCCCTTACATCTTTGCAACAAACATATGAAGTAGTTTCTATTATTACCTAAAATTTGCTGCTAGTGAAATAGGCAAAGAGAGTTGTAATGCTCCCAGCCAGGAAGCAAGAGATTTGGAATTTGAACCTTGAAGGTTTGGCCCTAGAGTTCATGCTCTGGACCACTATGCTCTTCTGCCTTTCTGGGAAATAAAATTTATGTTCAAAGCAATAATATGTAGAAAAGACTCTTGAACATTTTGTAAATGGCCTCACAGGGCCTTATAGCTACTCAAACCTGAGAACAATTTGTTTCAGAACCATTCTACTCTATGGTATACCATGGTAAAAGAATCACAAAGTGGCCACAATTCCAGCTCTCTGACCACAGGCAAATAATATCTTCTGACTTTTTAAGTGGTTCAAAGTCCAATTTCCACTACACAGAGAGACTGCTCTAAGTGTATATCCTGCCAGTGCCAGGAATAACTACATATTCCAAGCTGACCTCCCCATCCCACCCACCTTCACAGTCTCACCATTGTCCAGACCCTCTCTATTATCAGCACCCCTGACTCTTTGGGCTTTCACCATGGATCCCCTGTCACCCCAGGCTTGCTCTGGTCAACTCTCAAATCTTTCTTGCCTTTCCAATTATCAACACCATTTTTTACCTCGTAAAATATAGGTCCTATCATGGTCACTTCCATCTTCAGACACCTGCAGTCTATTCCCCAGAACCCCAAGATGAAGTCAGACTCCATAGCAAGGCTGTCAGACCTTCCCCATGATCTCCTGCTATTTCTATACATTCTGTATATTCAACAAGGCAACTCCACCAAAGTGTCCCACAACAGTCATGTCCTTAAGGATTTGCTTGCGTTGCCTCCTTTTCCTCCCCTAGACCTCCAACCCAAGCCTACTGACCGATGCCCACATTATAATCCAATGGGTTTTTTGTTCTTTTTTAAGATTTATTTCTTTCTTTCTCTCCCCTACCCCTGTTATTTTGCTGTCTGCTCTCTCTGTCCATTCGCTGTGTATTCTTCTGTGTCTGCTTGTCTTCTCTTTAGGCAGTACCAGGAACCGATCCTGGGACCTTCCGGAGTCGGGGAGAGGCGCTCAATCTCTTGCGGCACCTCAGCTTCCTGGTCTGCAGTGTCTCTTATTGTCTCTCCTCTGTGTCTCTTTTTGCTGCATCATCTTGCTGCACCAGCTCTCAGCTTGGGCCAGCACGCTGCGTGGGCCAGCACTCCTGCGTGGGCTACCACTCCGTGTGGGCCAGCTCTCCGTGCGGCCCAGCTTGCCTTCATCAGGAGGCCCCAGGAATTGAACCCTGGTAGACGGGAGCCCAGTTACTTGAGCCACATCTGCTACCCCCAATGGGCTTTGAGGACCCAGTTGCCAATAAAGCTGGGAGTTGAGGATGATGCTGAGAGCAGACAGATGGTTGTAGGCATTCTGTCCCGGCCACAGCATGGCCGACTTCATCACAGTCCCACATCTGGCTGCATTTGAGTGACAAGTTGATCACTTCTACTCCTCTGGGACTCTGCCCAGGGATTGTTTTAATTAGAATTTTCCCTCTTGGGATAAAAATGGCCCATCAAAGGAAAGGAGTTGTAACTAAATGTTTTTCTAAGGAGAAAAGAATCTCAGAGCATCCTTTTAGAGAAGAATCATGGGTTTGTTTGATGAAACATACTTCAAGATCTGCATTTCTGTGTCAAATTGTAGTCCTACAATAAGAAATTCCCTAAAACATTGCAGGTTCATTTATAACACCCCTCTCCCCACTGCCTTTTTTGTTTTTCTTAAAGCCACACTTCCCAAGAGTACCCTCTAAACTTGGGTGATAAAGTGAAGCAATCACTTTTTTCTTAACATTGAAATATGCTTTCATCTGTGCCTATTCAAATAGATATTTTAAAAATGTTATTAGAAAAACCATTACTGGCTGGAAAAAAGTAATGTTTGTTGCTTTCCTCTACCTCTAAATTAAAATTTCTAATATCTTAGTGGAGCTGCTTTTACCTTGGCACTAGGAGAATCACAGGTAGTAGCTTCAGAGTGATAATACTGACCTTGATTCAGGAAGCCCTGGGTTCAATTCTAGCTTGCCTACTTACTAGCTGCATAACCTTGGATAAGTCTCTTGATTTGCTCTGGACCTTAGAATCTATATTTGTAAAATGAATGATTGGGGTTTTGAGGTAACTTCAAGCACTAACGGCTCTAAGAATCTATGGAATGCAAATTATTTACAGAAAATTGACTTTTCTGACCTGCTCATTGGGCATTGCAAATTACTTCTTCCATGGACAGAAGCCCATGTCAGTCTTCCTAGATTTAAGTGCTAACTCACCCAGACTAATTTAAATTATTTCAAGGCTGTAAGTAAAAGTAGCATGGGCCCAAGGGTTTCAGCAGCAGGAATGCTTAATGGAAAGAGAAATGTGTGAAATTAAGTACTTTAGTGAGTGAAATTAGGCCCCTTACTTCCAAGGTGCCAAGGGTAGTACAGAATTCTACATCCAAGCTGAGCCCCATGCTCTTTTGCCTCCAGCATGCCAGTCAGAGGGGTATTTAGAGCCCAGAGCTTAGAGGGTAAGGATACTGGGTACTTGAGCCTCCTTCAGGCAAAATCGCCTTCACTCAGGGATGCCTGGAGCTCAGAGGACAAGGTCACCGATAATTAACTAGGGTGATTGGCAGAGAACAGGCTGGAAGTGCAGGGAAGGTGGGGGGAGGGGATGAATAGCTTTATTTGGGCAGGTTCTGAATAATGGCTTGTAGGCTGCAGAGATTTAGCTTGACAGCTCAAAAGGCTGGTCCACTCCCATCCCTGCTTCAGATGCTATTCAGAAGGGATCTCCCTTCAGAGTCCTGTGAGACTTAAATATATGCACATTATTCCTACGGTCAAGGCCTCCAGGACTTTCTCTACCCTGTCCTAGGGCCTATAGCAGAGCAGCTTTCAGGGACAAAGCAAACTCACTCTGCAACAGACCCCTAAGTCCCTTTCTAACTTTAGTATCAATGATTCCATGAAGCTTTCCTGCCTCTGCCCTTTGGATCAAACCATTCTCCTCCTTATATCCATCTGCCTGTTTAGAGAACATATTCCCAATTGTTTTCAGTTTGGACATCTTCAGTGGTTCAACTCTTGTAGCTCTCTTAGGGTATATAATTTAATTAGCACAGGCAGGCCAAGTTAGTTTTTCAAGTATTTGTTATTTTGTTGATTGATGGCACAGACACTTTGACCCTGAATATAGTTTGACTCCATATTTATGAACATAAACATAATCAAAATTATATCAATATTGAATTTCTTTCAAGAAAGCAAAATATGGGGTGAATAGCAGTAGGCCAATTTAATTGATCAAATCTCGATACTGCAGAGTTAAGTTTTGTTTTTTTTTTGTCTTTTCTAATTTCAGTTTTGTTTCATCTAAAATATTCCCATCAAATTAAAACCTTTTTGATCTAAATCTTACATGTATTGATCAGGTTTTGTTTATATAGAATATCACTGATAATAGTTTTTGAAATTTTTCATTTTTTTCCAACCAAGTCAAATTTTTATCAATCAATCTTGCAGTTTAGAAAAAGCTATAACACATTTTGCCATGTACAACTTGAGCCATTGCCAGTTTTATTTTATTTTGCGTATTCCTACTAGTAATAGTTCTTATGAACTTGATAAAAGAGAGATCACCTTCCTTAGTTAATCCATGGGAAAATTGGGAACAGTTTCCTTGGGATATTCCAGTAGCAGAACTTGGCAGCGTAAAAAAACACTGCAAAGAGCAATTTCACAGCTTTTTAGTGCTTTTATTAGCACAAATAATGAAAAAAGTTACTCCCTTAGCTTTTTATATTTATATTTATTATCTCAAAAATCTTACTACATTTCAGCATTCAGTATCTTAAGCTATTCAATTTTAAAATTTTCCTTTGCAAACAGTGGTTTCTAATGGCTTCCAGTAGACTATTTTTAAATGATCAAAATGCTATGTTTTCCTACACAAAACCACTTTAAAATCACTTTCTATATATAAAATGAAATATATTTTAAAATTTTCCCCCAAAATATTTCCTTTCAAAATTGGGTTTTCTATCACAAATTTGTGCATCTTGTACACTAGCACATATGGAAGTTAACTTTGACCTTCTTGTTGGTCATCCACTTACCATTTTGACAGCCAAGTGTCCACTCGAGGAGAAGAAGAGCCCAGAAACAGAGTTTAATAATGTCCTATTATAATTAGGGAGGAGAGAATAAAAGCTAGAGCGACTTGCTTACCTAAGACCCACTTCATGATTAGCATTTCTGTCCAGGAGAACTGAGTGGTTTTCACTCTGAAGATCTGTTTTGGGTAGTCTGTGAAGGTTTCATTTGGTAGAGTTTTGACACCTTCAAAACGGTCTGATGCATTCACAACTAACAATCCCAAGAATATTGTAAAAGAAACTGCATGGGCTACAAACTTCATGAAAGGGCTCCTCAGGGTCCGTCCTAGCTGGAAACAAAATATGTATAAGACATGTTAAACTTGCAGCCCTGGATGGTTGCAGGTCTCTCTTTAAAGAATTGCTTTTGCCAAAAGTTTAACCAGAGGATTCTCCTTCTTAGAGAGAAACTGCTAACTAAACTCACAAAATATTTTCTCTTTGTACTTTTTTGTTAGCTCCTGCTTGACGAAATCTCTCTTCTATTCTCAAGTTTTCCTATTTAGAGGACTTGGCGGGAATGGTTAAGAGAAAAGAGCGTAGTACACTGATACAGTCATCACATTACATTTGACTGCATAGCTTCTTCAACCAGTGGATATGAATTTTATGCCCTTCAAATCTGGCAAAAACATCTGTCTCAATAGAGTTTGGAATTTAAAAAACTTTATTCTTTGAATATGCTCTTGCTCTTTTATCCATTTTCTTGAATCTTATGCATAGATTGTTTTCAACCTTTCTTGTATTTTGGTATAATTATTTAAAGCTATACATTTCCCTCTCAGTACTGTGTTAGCTGTGTTCCATAAACTTTGACATGTCATATTTTCAATGATATTCAATTATAAATATTTTGTAATTTCTTTTTTGATTAAATTTTTACCTCAGGGATTATTTACTAACATGCTATTAGTTTCTAGACATATATGACTTTCTTCTGCTTTTGAAAGTTCTAATTTTATTGCAGCAGTAACTTATTACAGAGTATAGCCTCTCATATGATACTATGAAATTTATTGAGGTTTTCCTGTGGTGTAGTACATGGTTGAAATTTGTGTAATTGTTTCAGGTGAACCTGAAATGATCCAAAAGATGCCCCTGTTATGGAACAACTATTGGTCATATCTTCTCTAGCTCATAGCATGCCATCCAGAAGTCACTCAGATCTCTGAGGACTCAATTGGGGCTCACAGTAGGACCCTGCTGCTACTCTGTTGATGGACTCAGTTGGGCCCCTTCCAGGTCATTTTACTGCTCTCGCCTAAGTGCCAATTCTTACCCCTATCCCAGGTGTACTAAAAAGATGAGAGCAAAGAGGGAACCTTTTCTGATGCTTACGTCTTTTGACTGATTAATTGATGTTCCTATTCTGCCTCATTTAGGAGTCCTAGAGTGAAAGGTCATCCAGGAAATCGAGTGTGGATTCAGTGGAGATCAATAATGGGTTTCTCCAGGTAAAATGTCCTTTCCCTAATTATTGCTATGTTCAACATAACATTTATAAGATGGTTTGATAATGTTCTTTTAATATGCTCCAGTATGGTAACTATCTACTTTAATTATTCTAATTATAGTGTAACATGATTTATTATGAGTTTAATGCCATAGAACTCTCCTACTGAAATAAACAAAAAAAGTTAGTTTTCATTTTTCTTTAAAATCTGCATCTTCAGTCCAGTCATAGGGAATCCCTGATTGTGCTAGAAAAATACTAATTTGGATTTGCCTGCATTATCAGGTTGTCATATGACACTAGAATAACTTCAGAAATGAAAAAAAAAAAGATGTTTACTTGAAAACCAGGGGGCCCACAAGAATCTTTTATTGATAACATTTCTATGTAATGTTTAATTTTATTACATTATTTATGTTTACTTTTATTGTGTACAAAAATATGGATTGAACTTTATTTTTGGTAATAGGCAGATGTGCTAAATTCAGAATGCAAAGATTAAATATAAGGACAAATAAATATTTTACATAAACACAGTAAATATGGGTCCCATTGATGTGTAGATGATATCAAATTACTAGTTGGAATTTGATATTAACATTTTAGCTGCCTTTGTTGGCACCTTGGAGCCCATTTCCTAACCAGGACCTTGGGCTATTTTGGTATATCCAGGAGACATCTTGAAAAAGGCATCACATCATTTCCTGTCACTGTGTCCCGACTGGCGTGGTGGCGAGGGAAGATGAAGGATGGCCACAGGGAAGGGAGTGGGCAGTGGGGAGAAGGGAGGCTGAGGAGAGAGCAAGGCATACCAGATCCTGTGTGTCCTGGCAGGGTCACAGAAATCTCAGAAAAACATTGGGTAGTGGGGCACTGAGATATACTCAGCTCTTTAGAGACTTTTGGCCAGTCTTCCCTGATCCTTTATCTGTGGGCTCCACATAGTATCTTCTGGTGACTACCTGGATGAAGATGTGGGAATACCTCTTCACCTTCTTATCCAGGTGAGGCACTTGATTGTGGGAATCTGCACACCACTGTACCCAAGCTTCCTATAGAATTCCCCAGAAGACCTGGTTTGAGGAGCTTAATGTTCTTTTTGTTACCTCCTTCAAGTTTTTAGTCTTCTGATAGAAGATGAGTCTGTAAAAGTTACTATATCTACTGCAAGCTATATGAAAAAAACCCTGATAAGGCTGTTTAGTGATTTGGAAAGTTATCTTGGGCTCAGTTCCCACTTGATCTAGGTCTAGGGATCCAAAGTGAGGTTAGTAATTGATGCTCCTTTCCTATTCTTCTGGGCTTGAGTACAGCTTTTTAATTGGTAAAACTTTGATAATGGTCAAATGAGGTCAAATCATTTCAGTGGTTTTTTTTTTCTTTTTGTGTGTAACATTCCCTATTTGGTTCACAAAGATCATTTTTGAAGCAAATTATACTTGGAGAAAACTTCCTTCCTACAAAAGGCCATTATATGAGCTAAGATAAAGGAGAAAAGTCAACCATTATATGCGGTCAGCTCTTAGCTAGGGAATGATGAATGCCGGTTCAGGTAGCAGGGTCAGGTGTAAAAAGAGATGGTGGTGCTTTGGAAGACATAAGCTTCAGTCCACTCTGCTGGGAGTGCAGAACTGGTGAGTCTGAAAACATGGGCTAAAGCACCTCTATCATTACTTTGACCTTATGAGAACATATAGGAAATTGAGGCTTCTAGAATCTAAGTCTCTGGCTCATCCCAAACTACTTGGGTGCCATGTGAATGTAGGAGCAACTACATAGTGCTACTGAATTAGCTCTCAACAAACTGCATTCACAGAGACTCAGAGTTGGGAACTCGCTTTTACTGGTCGTCACACCTCTGTGTTCCAGGCCATTGGGTTCTTAGCCCTAACCACAGGTGTAAGCACCTGACTTGGACCTAGTGACCTGTGGGTCCCCATATCCTCACAAGGTAGTCCTGTGACCGCAACTGCCGTCGATCATGCAGAGAATGTTTCCACCATCTCCTTCAAGCCTTGTACCATCAGAGTCCCCCTCACCAAATGCTACCCTCTCTCTCCAGGTGCCAGTGGTCTCAAGCAAGGGCTCACTTTACAATTTGGAAAACTGAGTGGAGGCAAACTTTGGATCAAGCATTCCATAAAGAGACATGCACATCTTCAAGGCCAGAGTGCTCTCAAATGTCAGAGAAATCCTGGTTAAAGTGGCATAGTCCTAAAAAAAAGCTCTCCCCAAAATTCTTATTCAAAACAGCCAATGTAGAGTCAGGAATCTGCCCTTGTTTTGGCAGGGGGTTCACTAGGAGTCTCTAAATCAGGATGTCCTTAGAAGACAGTCTAAGTTCAACTCTGTCCCAGGGGCTGAAGAGGTGCTGAGTGATGATGGGATTTCCAAGCCAGGACTTCCAAGGAAAGATGAGGAATGGGTAAAGTTTGTCATATGGTGGTTTTGACTCCTCCCTTCTAGAAAAATCGTTCTAGAAAAGATCTGAATCAAGTCCACTGGAAAGTCAATTAGTCAGCTGCCAAGATATTTACATGTGGCACTGAAGGCTATAATGCTGCTGATCTAACTGAGAGGCAGGAAGTGCAGTGGTTAAGCTCCATGGCTTTTTGGCACGTCACTTCATCCTTTTGTGTCTCAGTTTTTTCATCTGTAAAATAGGTATAAAAATCATACCTACCACATAGGATTGATGTAAGGAATACATGATTCAATAAGCATGAAGCACTTAGAACAGTGCCTGGCACATAGTAAGCACTTAATGTGTGATACTGGAAAGAACATAGGGAATTACCCTAAGGGGAAACTGAAAGAAACTATACTGACTTGAAAAGCTTATATGCAAGGCTTCACACAGGGGTACCCACACAGAGTCCTTGTGTATTTATGCCACGAGCCTGCCTAGGTTGGTGTCTGTGAGCAACATGATGTACTGGAAGTGATGGAGATAAAATGAATTATGAGAGTTAGTTTGTCTCCTGAAAGTTAGTGATTCTCTAGTCTGGAGAGACACAGGCTAAAAACTCCAGAAGGATATATAGATGGAGAGATGAGAGAGAAGGTTGCAGGGCTCAGACTGGGTTAAGTGCAAAAGTAATCAGCTTTATGGCACTCCTCAATCCTATCTCATCAGGGTGACAGGTGCTGGACTATACTCTTGAACTTAGAAGTAGTAGCATTTGTAACATAAGAACATCGATGCTCTATTTTCTGGCACAAATTCCCCCTCCATGGCAATGCTTCAGAAAGTGCATCATGATTTTTCTTAGTATAGTGTAGTTCTCTGGTGGGGATAAATGTGGGGGAAATAGAGGGCTTTGGAGGCACTGTCCTCTCCTGGTTGGTCCCTGGACCACATGATTTGAGAACTTCTGTTTGAAACCATTCCAGCTTATTTTCAGTTCAAAAGTTGCAGTCACTTATGCCTTCGTAACTCGTTCTTTTTGTTTAGAGGTTGAGGGGAGTGATGACTAACCTTGCTATCTCTCAAGCAAGAGCTATGTGGCAGTAAGGACTGATAAATTGCACACTTCCGAGATGTCATGTAGGATGCAGAAGTGTTTACAGCTCTTTCTGCCTGTGTCCTGGGACTAATTTGTAAGGATAATTGAACAATGAAGATTAACTGGTAGTGGGGGAAGTCAGCTCCTCCTCTTGTACTTTTATCATTAGAGTGTATGTAGTTCCTCAGCATTTCCATGATGTTGACTTCTGTCCCAATCTACTTGGTATAGAGATCCTTGAAGATGACTGTTATTCTTTCAGTTCTTGGATTTTAACAGAAAAGCAACCTAAATTATGAATCGGTATGGAATAGCATAGAATGGAAAACAGCCTAATCAGACATAAAGGCCCATTGGTATTGGAGCCCTTGTAGAGAGAATAAAGATTCTCTAGGAGTACATCAAGAGAGATAAGATCTTACTGGCCTCCTCACGGGCCACCTGACCTCAACCATATTGGTGGTGACAATGAGAAATGATAAACTAAATCACTGTTATTTTTATTGACACTGACACACCTATCCCATATTCCCGGCCTGCAGTTATCACACACATCTTACATGATTACCCTCTGCAACCAGTATATTAATAAACTGCCCTTCTGTTGACACCCTTAACCTTACCATTTCCTAATTTGACTATTTTTTAAAGAACATGCAGAAATTTAAATGAGTGAAAAGTTGAATTGACAGCCTGAGAATTCAATAGGAAAGAAATGATGAGGTCATTTTGGCAGTCTAGTCAAGTAATTTTTGTGTCCTGAAGAGTCCCTAAATTAGGATAGCAACCACTAAGAAGTAAATGTACCTTTAAGTTCGAAACAGAAGACTGAACATTTGCTAGATGTTGATGGACATTGGCCAGGTGATGAGATTTAGCAGTGATAGTTTATGAATACATTTATTAAAAGAATTATCAAGGTCTAAATTTTTTTTGAGAGGAGTGTAAGTAATGTGTCATTAGAACATGGAATCCCTGGAATGATGTTTGCATTTTCATGGAATTACCAAACAGCTATAAAGGAAGTGACCCCTTGGGAAGAGGATACTAACACATTAACAGATTTCTCCACTGTGTCACTTCTTTGGGGAGGACACTGTATTCTGGGAATCAGAAGCCTTTAGAAAGAGCTGGTTGTTTCTTCACACGGCAGATCTGACCCTTCTGTAATCCCCAGTAATATTTCTGCCAAACTTGAAAACCTTTCTTTCTAAATGGTAAAAGGAAAGACTAAAAATATCTTGACTGTTTTATCTGCCCTTCGGCTGTCTCTGAGCAAGTTTGACAAGTACTTTAATGAGGGAATCTTTCCTCATAATGAGAGGTACCACCAGGAGTTGTGTCATGTCACAGACTAAGACTTGTCACTCAGCTGTTGACTCTCCCACCACTGCATCGGGCTCAGACTTGGAGCCTAGACCATCCGGAGATGCGATAAGACCAGCTCATATTGATCTTCAGAGCCTGATTTTTCAGTCTTACTGAAAAATTTCAGTCTTCACACACGTATCTGAAGAGAGAAGAAGAAGCCCCAGCCATGGTGTCAAACTCCCTGCTATCATTTCTTCTAGAATGTTCTGGAAGGCTTCTACAGGTCTGACTCTTATGTCCATGGTGGCCTCAGCCTCCAAGAAAGCCCAGGATCTATCTACTTCTCCGCACACTCCCCCATCACATCTGCATGGTGTTGGCTAAGATTCTTCTTTTCACACTTACATGAAACTAAAAAATTTAATCAGGATCTGGCAAATAATCTCTTTCTGAATGTTTTTCCTGGTTACCAGACAGGCGAAAAACCAGGACAATTTGCTAGTGTTGGCTAGACCCACATTCCTAGAAGCTGCCATGTTTAGTTTTGCAACATAACTGAGGACTGACAGCCTTTTATCCACCAAGTTGCTGTTATTGTAATGGTCGAACAGCCTAGAATTAGTTTGGGGCTCAGAAAGAGTGGAGGCAAGCTTCCTTACCCATCAAGGCTCTGGGTGAAGGCAAGAATTTACCTTGTAGTATAGACAATTCCTACATCAGAACACATGCCTAAAACCAATAACCAACTCCATTCTTATTCTGCTCCAAACTTATTCTGCTTTTTTTCAGCTTATAATGACAGACAGAAAAAATTGCCTTTACTTATATATGTATCATTCAGGGAATTCTGAGTTAAAACTCCATGGCATGAGAGACTTCCATGGAAACAAAATTCTGAATAGATAGAAGGTTGAAGACCTCAAATACTCAGCATGAGGTCTCTTAGTTTTAATACCACCCTGCAAGGGCAGGGGTTTGTGTCCTGACCTTTCTCTGGGACACCCCTTCTACTTGGAGGCAGTCAGCTCATTGCCCGCCTGGTCAGGTGGTCTGATCGGCAGCCCTGAAGTCTTGGGGTCCATCATTCCAGCATAAGTTCTCTCTTAGTGGAGCTGGCAAGAGGGTAGGTGTAGGTTCACTAATGACACTTTTATTAACTGCATTAGATGACCAAATTCCCTGTGGAACTAATCTCTGGTAGTTATATTCTTTTACTGAATGTAGATTACCTAAGCTTAATTCCTGTTTTAATATATCACTAAGTAAATGCAGCTTTGGAAAAGCGTTAATGGCAATCTTAAGCCCATGAAACATATTTTGAAATTTCTGCATGGTTTGTGATGTGATAGAAGCTAACTTTTGCCTGAAGCTGGTGTGACTGCTGGTGCTCCCATAGCCTTGGCCCCATTGCCTGGCTGTGGGGATGGTGGAGTGGGAAGCACGGCAGCCTGCCACCTGCAGCTTCCACCTCTTCCCTTACCAGTGGGCACCAGACACTCCCTATTCCCTATGAGGAGAAAACCCAGTCCTGCATCCTTTGGAGTGCTCCCCTCTTTCCTTTGCTTTTCTCCTTCTTGTAACCTAATTACAGCCCATGTGGGTCAGAATCCAATCAAGGAAGCCAGGGAGACTGGGAAGATGGTGAGATTGGTCTGAAGATCCCCAGCGTGAGGTGAATTTGACCATCAGCTTCATCACTTAATAGTTACTTTGTTTCTGTGAACCTACTTCATAAAGTATACATGTTGTTATGCAATTGAGGGACTAAAGCGAGATATTTCATGAAAATAGTTTAGCCAAGAGAAAGTACTCAAATAAATGTTGGCTGTTATTACACTTACTGCTGTGGGTTTGGAGGACATGTTTAGGACATTGCATAACCAGAAGAGGAAAAGTGCCTTTATTCCCTCTCTATTCTGTTCAGAGTATGCCTCACATGTTTAAAATTTTCCGTTTCAGCTCTTCTCTTCGTTTATAAATGATCATTGAAAAATCAGATCTTAATATTTTTCCTCTTAGGTGGTTTTCCACTTGGTGATTAACTCAAGCCTATTTTCTTTAAATGTGTGGGAAAGATTAGCTGCTAATTTGAATGATTTTGGCTTCAGGCCATGCTAAGAAGAGAGAAGAAATAACCGCAAACGACATGCACCTTAAGCAGTCTGTACCTTGCTGCACGGAGCAATCCAATAGGCTATGGCGAGAAAAGGGAGGCCTATGGAGACTCCAAAGACAGCCAGGAATTTCACAGCGATAGACTGTTGACGTAAGCCTGAGAGATTTTCATACCACATGGTAAGCAATTGCTGCTGACAGTTAGGATGAGCAACGAACTGTAAAAACAAAACAAAAACAAAACGCAAACAGGAAAATGGCATTGGTAGCACTTGAACAGTATACGAACTACAAGTAGCTTGGGACCAAATAGTTTCCCCTGGGCTGTGACCTGAGCATTAGAGCTGGTGCAGCTGGGGCAGGTCCCTGCTGGGCCCTGCCACCTCAGGGATGCTGGAATCTTTGTGTTGTGGCCACAGTCCTTGCAGGATCAGCTGCACGAGTGCTTAGCAAACTAAGGAGTGACAGCCAGCTTCTGGGTAAATGCTTGTCTCCAATTCAGACCATTCATCTGATTGGGGGAAACATATTTCTGGGCAGAGTTCATTTGGAGGGCAGCACAGAAGAATGGATGGAGCATGAATGGGGATTTGGAGTCAGACATCGTTTTGAATTTTGTGCTGTCATTTATTAGCTGGTGACTGTGGGCCAGTTGCTTAACCTCTCTGAGCCTCAGTGTTCTCATCTGCAAAACAGAGCCTATCACATTGTTGTAGAGGATTAAATGAGAATGTGGTAAGTTTCCCTTCTCTTTTCCTATGGAGTCTTAAGAGAAGGCACTTACAGTGCTTCCAGAGGACTTGCTAGAACTCCTCAGTGTTTCCCTACTTTCCATCTTGATGGTGTTAGGCTTGGAGCCAGGGAGCTTTTTTTAGCAGGGTGGAGCACTGACACATTGTAAACCCCATGTAGTAGTTTCCTTCTGGGGTGTGGACTCTTCTTCTCACCATCTCGCTCTCAGAACTGCTCTGCCCTGACACATAGGTTATAGGATGGATGGCTGGTGGCCAGGTCTGTACTGTGTGACTGTACCTCCTGGATATGGTTTTCTGGACTAGGGGTGGAACCCTGACCTAAGCTGGGCCAATTGGGTTTTCTCTTCTGGGAATTTGGAACTAGGACTGAGAGAGGCAGCCTTTTCATTTACTGAGGAGTTAACCTATAAACTTGGGAGAGTTAGAGAGCCAACTTCTACTGTGTGGACTAAGTAGCAAAACAAGGCAGTTCAAAAGATGCAAGAAGATTGAAGATGGGCAGAGAGGCTATGGTTGTGTCTGTCCTCTGATGGGCCTAGTTCCCTTCTGCCCATGTGGTCTGTGGTCCACCTCTATATCCATATACAAAATTTTTCCCTTTTGGCTTGATATAAGTGGTTGGCTTGAATTGCTGCAGCCAAAACATACTTCTTTTTCTGCAAACATTTATTAATATTTGGCCATTTGTTTAGTTGACTCTGAGTCCTGGCTAGTGACAACTGGTAATAGGCAACATTTAAAATTTATGGGAAAAAAATTTAAACTTGAGAAAAGTATACTTATTACTTATTTTATTTTATTTTTTATCCTGTGACATGAGGAAGTCATTATTTGCTTTTGGCAGCCCTGCCCCTTCGCCCTACTCAGGATACCCATCTGCCACAGGAGTGGCACTGGGAGCTGTGTACTAGATGTAGATAGTCTGGGCATCCTTCAGAGGGACTAGCTCTTCACTTTTTAACCCTGGTAGATACTGTGCCAGTTTTCATCCCTTTTGCCTCTTTGGGTATTAAGGGAAGATTGACAGAGATTCTTTGGCAATGATTCTCTTTTCATTATAAGAACAATATAAATACAAATGCTAACATGTTCTCATGTCCATTTTCTGGGAACTCCCAGTAGCAGCCATGTGATCTGCGAGAACACTATCAAAGGTTTATTTGGCCCTGCAGCCCCAGGTAATACTATTACTTAGTATACATTAGGTATAAGTGAGATTTTTTTTTTTTTTGGTAGCATTATTGGATTCATAGCAACCATTGTGGTCTTTCCCTCAGAGAACAAGAGCAACAGATTCTCATCAACCCAGGGAGGAACCCCCAGACCAGCAGGTGATATTATTTCCTTGCCCCTTTCTGACTCACCACAGAGTGGAACAGGTAACAGAAAATCATATAGATGTTTCAGTAATTCTCAGGGCCTGGCCATACCATGCAGGTCCCAGAGTGGGACAGTAGTGGTGAGAATATGGCAGTCATTTTTGTTTTTCAACTGTCAGCTTTCTACAGGCACTGAAATGACCCTGCTCTGGAGAATTCACAGTCTTCTCAGAAGGTAGGACATGCATGTGGACTAGTAGAAGCCTTCCCAGCTCACCCAGTGACTCCTTGCACTGTGGATGCTTCTCAAAGACCTTCAGTCCCAATCCCCATCATCAGCTTTTTTGCTGTATCTGGGAGAACCCATCCTGTGCTTCCTCTCCTGCCTCCTGCAGACAAGTCAATACAAGAAGATTGGGCAGCAGAGCCTGCCTGAGAGAAGAAGTGCTGAGAGAGAACATGGTGGGATCATTCCCACTCTCCTTGTCAGAGGAAGACAATGGTCCCAACTAAAACTACCAAGTTACTCAGTCCTCCTCTGAGTAGACCTATGCTAATTTCCATACCTGCAGCTTCTCCTCTGTAATAAAGCAAGCTTCAAACATGGTGTTTATTTGTACATAGACTTACAGTATAATGCTCTCAGAAATAGCTGATAGCAGTGTATTAAAGAAACCCAAACTGATGTTTACTTTTATATGGGCACTTTTTTTTGTACTTGTGGCAGGCCTTTGATGATAGCTTAGTGACATAGAGTTCAATGTGTATCAAAAATGTTTTTCTACTGTACTATTGAAGCACAGAAAGATATCATCTCAGACCCAAGAAAGATGAGAGTAAATGAGGCACACCAACAGGACACAAAGAAAACTCTGTCTAAAAGGGCAGCCAGCCAGAGAACAAAGGCAGGGAGAACTCGGTGTGGGAGGATTTTTAAAAGCAGGGTCAGCGATGAACTGATGGAAGAAAAGCTCAGGACTAGAACAGAATGGGACCTCAGGAAATCAGTTGGGTTTTGGGCTTGCTTTCTTTGGCATCTAGATCACAAAAGGATGGAATGATCATAGGAAGGATGTTGTCAAGGGCTCTGCCCAGGCAGTTCCTACCCCAAACTCTTCTGGACCTGGAGCATGTTATACTTTAGGAAAGTTTTTCATGGGACGAATTGATATAACCATTCCGACTTTTCCAGAGATATGATTCACACTCTTCATAGCAGGGAGTTTGTAATGGGCTGTAACTGAGACTCTGTTAGGTAGATTTATATTGGGCTGAGCAACTTCTTAGGAGAAAAGAAATAAAACTGTACTCAAAACTGGGATGGACCATCCAGCAAACTAGGCGGGAGAAGGTGCTAAGAGAAGTCAAATAGCAAGGAGAGATAGGAGGCTGTGGGATCAGCCTGACTGGAGAACAACACCTGAGGGTCAGGAGGGACCAGGGTGCATATGGCTTGAATGCACTCCAAGCCAACTGTCCTGGTGGCATGTTTGTACCAGCCTTCATGGTTAATGTAACAGTATTTGTACCCAAAGCTAGTTTATGTTAATATCTCACCTAAACTTCTTGCTTCTTTGAGACCCTGCTGACTTACTGAGAACATACTACTGGCAAGGCACTCTTGGGCTTGTTGGCCAAACCTTCGCTCTCGTTTTGCTTTTATGGGTCCACAGACTACTATTTTTCCTTTATATATCCCTAAAGAAAGCCATTCCTTTCACTCTTTGCCCTGCTTTATATTCATCCATACGGAAATGTCTGATTTTTTTTTTTTTTTAAGGAGATACTAGGGATTGAACCCGGGACCTCATACATGCGAAGCAGGTGCTCAACCACTGAGCTACACTGGCTCCTCATGTGTGATGTTTTAAGAAAAAATAGTTGTTAAAGAGTAAACATTCCTTAACTAACTATTGCATATTTTTAGGGCTAGAACCCGTTAGTCAGATGCTCATTACCACAGGATGTGAGACTTGTATTGATGGGTGGTTAAACATGTGGACTGCTACAAGACTGTCTCAAGTTTAAATCCCGGCCCTGCAACTTTCTGGCCATGATCTTAGGTCAGTTTTGGACTCTTTCTATGCTTAGCTTTTCTCTTTTGTAAAATGAGGTTAATAATGAGGATTAAGTGAGTTAGTATTTATAAAGTGATTAGAATATTGCTGGTAAATATTAAGCACTGTATAAGTATTTGATAAATAAAATAAAGCCCATGACTGTCCTTCCTTTTTCCGGTTTTTTCTTCCCCTCTTCCTTTTGCTTCTCCCTTCCTCCTTACCACTCCCTACAGCTCTAGCACCCCCTCTTCTTTATTCGTGACCTCCATGTTGTTTCAGCAGACGTTTCATTGAAGTGGTAGTGCCTTTGAAAAGGTCCACTCACATAGCCCCACTCATGCACCTGGGGGTTTTGGCTACTCCCTCTCTCCCCACTTCCTCTGTCCTGATCCTCCAGTGAAGAGGTGTCTTGATTCATCTCAACAATTAGCTCAAAGTGGGCTGGTGTCTGCCAGAGCAGTAAGGGTCACCATCAAGTCTGTTCATCATATACCCCAACATTCACCCCTCTACTGATTCTGGAGCCCTCCATCATTGAGGAGCAGTGTAGGTTTACTGAACCTGCAGCAAGTGCTTCTCCTCCCTTAAAGCCCCTTCTCCATCTTAATAGCCATAAGTCCTGCATTTTGCTCTTTTTACGGGGAGGGGAAGAAGACTACTTTTTTTT
>JAQZBX010059750.1:0-17455 GCA_029593785.1 Cabassous unicinctus
ATGGTCACAGAAATATAGTACAAATCCAGAAAGGAGAGGTGTTTTAGGAAGAAATATAGGTAAGAGACCATGACCTTGGAAGCTGCAGTGATAATGAATATATTGTCAGTTAGAACCACTAAGTACAAGACTAAGAACAGACAAGCATATAAGATTTCTAGCTCACAGAAAACCCCATGAGAAGAAACCAGCTAATTGTGGTGGAATTAGCCATCTTCCTTCTCAATTTCTGAGAATGATGTGGGTTGCAATACAAGATAGCAACCGATAGAGAGAAAATTTCACTAATCCACTTAGTGAAGTTAAGGCATGAAGTCGGGGTCATCACTTCGTTATAGCCTGATATACTGATCATTATGTTGAGGGATTTTAAATGATGATGGCTCAGTCTTAAGGGAGACTGGGATAGGTAGATTATAAATGTTAAGTTCCCATTTCAATCAAAGGAAAGGAAACATACAGAGCATCTATATTTTATATACATTAAAAGTTTCATTCGGTAAAAACACACATCTTTATAAAGCTCCCTCCGAGTTACCCATCTTCTTCCAAAAGCTTCTGTCTATTCATATACCACCACCACCACACTGGTTTTATTACTGCAGTTTTAAAATATTGTTTCATATATGAGAGACCAACTCCTAATATATTTTTCTTTTGAAACATTCTTTGGGAAAATAAATAAAATTAAACATTCATATGGGATATCTGTAGTTTCTCTGCACAATTACGTTATAGAAGCAATCATTAGCTTTAACATAAAATATCATATAAATTGACCTGAAAAATTCTAAGTTCCCATTAGAAAAATAGCAAAGAGCCAAGACTTTTCCTGACGTATTTTTAAAACGGAAATAAAATGAATAATGGAGGCATAAAAAATTATTTATCGTGATCCTTAAGTAAATAAAATATAAAGCAATAATGAGATACAACTTTTGTAGTAATCAAATTAGTAAAGATTCAAATATAAAATACTGAGGGCTATCAAGTACGGTATAAGCTAAGAGCTAAAACAGGCAGCTGTGAAGGTCAATTTGTGCATACTTTCTGAAACACAACAACTCATTGAACAGGAGCCTTACTGTTCTATAAACAGTATAGTCTGCACTATAAACCAATTAATTTTATGCTAAATATTTTTATTAAATATCTGAATAATGGATATTTAAGAAAAAATATGTCCATTTAGCATTACTGCAGTTGCAAATAAATTGAAAAAATCTTAAAATGTTCAAACAGGAACATTTTTTGAACCAATTATTAAATGATCATGTTCTAAGTGACTGTGAAAGTTATGATTATGATGCATTTTTCATAAATGGGAAAATCATTACAATTTTGGCTTAAATAAAAATACAATGCACAGTACATATACTGTATATAAATAAATAGAATAAACATTTAATAAAGAGCCTAAGGAAATATACCACATGACAAGAATTTGATTTATTCCCAAATGTCCATCTATTTTTGGAGCTTAATTAATGTATACTATTGACATTACTTAATGCAATGGTCATATAGTGGAAATGTGTACAGTTTTTTCTTCCTCGTGCCTTTCTATAAACTCCTTTTTTCTCTTTTGAGTAAATAAATATGTATTTGTTATCTATCATCTGTCATTTATCTATCTATCATCTATCTTCATCATCTTCACCTACATATGTGAAAATAACTTTACTATATTATAGGATATAAATATTTATCTAACCCTTATTTAATCTCCTAGAGCCACATCTTTTTTGATCCTATGGGTAGAAGAAGGAAAATAAATAAAGAGATTTTGAGTCTGTCATTGGTTGGTACCTAGATACCATATAAAAATTTTTTTCTTTATAAGATATTAGTAACTTTAAAAGCTAAAGACAAAAGCTAAACACCTGATTACAGTTTCTTTATTAAGACAATAAAGAATGTCACTTTTTTTCTTTAATGAAATTCCAAGCCTTTTTAGTTTCCATCTTTGAATGTTCATTGAGAATTTTACATTAGTTTTGATTCTTAAATCCCAGTATTTCTTTCTCTTCAATTTATTCGCTGTCCTTTATCAAAAATTCCCATGGCTCTATCTTAGTTTTGGGGGATATTGAATTTTTGAAGATAAAAGAAAGTCTTATATGAGGAAATTAATGATTTTTACCATTTATTTTTTGTTGAATTTTTCTTTTCTGTATTTTTTTCAGAATATGTGCAATAGCTTGACCATTCTAGGGGTTTCCTGAACTTCATGTACATCAGGATTTCTCCCTAAGAGATAGAAGATACAAGAAAGCTGAATGACTGATACTGATAGGAAGGATGTTCTGACATGCATGTAATAATCACTATGAACTTGCAATTATTCTCTACGGGATCTTTAGTGATTTTATGAAGATGGAAAACATGGTCATTTTTCTTGCATTATAATATTTTGATCTATCCTCAGTTTTTCTCACTTTTCTACCATGTTAGAACAATTTATCTGTGATCTCTAATATGGGAAGGCTCTCACATCTCTTATAAGCCACTCTTAGGGTCAATAAATAATACGAATAATACAAATACAAGGCATTTCAAATGGTGTCTTCCCATGGTCTATTCACCCTGGAGTTTATTCTTTGAGAGTTGCACAAATGAAGCCTTTGCAGGGAAGATGGAAACCTCACACATTAAAATAATTCTGGAATATAAGTTTACAACTTTCTCCTAGATTCCTTATTTCCATTTAAACAATCAACAGCTCATCATTTTTTTAATTTCACTTTTATGAGCTCAATGACAATCGAAGATTTTATCCTACCTCCTCAAACTCTATAAAACATTGGATTTCCACTATTCAGAATGATCTTTCCTTTTTTTTCCAAGAAAACTCATCAGAAGACATCTAGGAACTTCTTCCCTACACTTAGGGAGAAGTTGTCAATGTGAGTAGAAGACCCAGAACTCTGCAATCCAGTCACTTTATTTACTGAAAAATAAAGTCATTTCAATCCTTCGTTGGACACTGGAGGGGACAAGTTTCTTACAATCTGGCATGTGGAGAGAACTCTCTGAGTGCTCTGGGTATCCGGGACTCCTTGCAAATACCCTGGGGCCAAAACTGGCAATCACTTGGAGTTTTCCCGCAGAATATTTTTCTATTAATTATCACACCTACGTAAGTGGAATTTCAGTATATTTGTGTTCATTGGGCCAAATCATATAAAAGCATTGCACTTGGTGGTTTAGGTCCTGGAACACCCAATAAAAGGTGTTAAATCCTCTTTCAGTTGATTCATTGCAAAATCAGTGTGTGTGTAGGGTAGTCACGCTGCTTCGTGCATCACCACAAAGCAGAGGTAACTTGGACTGTGTGATCCTCACACTTATAATTAGACGTCCTTGCAAACTCACAGATCTTAGACTGGGAGGAAATTTTAGGGATTATCTTGACCAACATTCTATCCAAATTATTGACCTTTTTTTTTCACCTCCATATAGGTTGTTGTTAATCCTATGCTTGAATTCTCCAAGTATAAGACCTCAATATATCCTTTATTAGTGAACAGGTAAAGCATTTAAAATTTCTTCCTCATACTGAGTCAAATCTACTTCCAATTTACTATTTCTGATTGACTAAGGTTTTCCATAGTCAATCAAAGAATCTTTGAAAGACTAAACATTTTTCACTTTTCCTGTTTTCAAATCTGTGCTTCACAAACACAACTTGCAAATCTCCATTCTATATTCCAAATTATATCTTACTTCAAAGAACATGTTTCCTTGTTGTCCCATGTCATCAGAGCCACCAGATACTTCTTAAAGGCATGAGAAGGTAACTGAGCCTAAGAACCCTAGACAGAGGGATCCTGAACTAACCAATAGGAAGAGGGATCCTGAATCAACCAATAGGGTAAGAGAGTTTTTAACCAATAGACTCCATTCCTTTAATAGTCAGCCAATCAACACCTCCCATAGTCAGCCAATCAGCATCTCCTAGTTATGATACCCTATTTACATAATATGCTAATCTGGTTTTGGTATCCTAACCAATGCCCTTCCTCAGAACCAGGGCTTGACCAATCATAGCATTGCAAGTGAGGCTCCACCGCCCCCAGGGGCAGTGACACGGCTAAACTATATCAACAGGGACCCAAAAACCCTGAGTGCTCATTCCATCTTCACCCAGGGCAGAGGAATGTTGAGCTGAGAATGCTGATCTGGGAACGACAAGCCAAGCATCAAGCTGCAAGACGTGGCACTGAAGCGAGAAGGTCTAGCTATGGGGCTGGGGAATGAGCTGTGCATTTCCACTGGTGCTTTGGGCCAGGCAAGTGTCTCAGCCAGGCTTGTGCCCCAGCTGGGGTTGAGCTGTCACACTGAAGGTGATTCCACTTGTGCCTTGGCCAGGCTTATTCCTTTATTAAGGCTGCGCTGTAGCCTTGAAGGTGCCTCCATCGGTGCCTTAGGTGGGGCTGAGCTGAAACACTGAAGGCGCCTCCACCAGTGCTTTGGCCAGCCTTGGGCTCTGGCTAGGCTTGAACTGCAACACCAGGTGATGTTTTGATCGTCATCCCTGACAAGGTTCGAGCTGTAACACAGAACAGATTAAACAAAAACTTGATTGTACTGAGGCTGTATTTCTTCATTCTGAAGTCCATCTGAACCAGACACTGAAAGTGACAACACTTCTTTGACATTTAATTGGGAAGGGTTGGTCCCCAAGTGCCAAAAGCAGCAAGCAACAAACCAAGGGCTTTCACTAAGTGCTATTCTTAGTCCATAATAATGGCAAGCATTGGCATTAAGTTGGAAGGTTGAACTGAAATGATGGCCTACAATGATGTTTACTTCTGTATACCAATTTGCATTTTTTATCATTTGTAAATGCACATGTTTTTGAAATGATAGCCTCACTAAATATGTGTAGAAGTTGACTGTTCTAGTCATGACTTGCTCTTGAAACTATGAATTTATTTTCATAGTAGTTGTACACAGGTAAAACTATTGAGCACACAGGGTTCACTAAAAAATATTTACTGTTACTTCCCCACTTTATTCCTATATAACTTAATTTACCACCCTTGTTTATGCTGTTTTGGTCATAAATGACATTTGAATACATGTTTTCATCAACATAGCTTTATAATTTTTGTTTTATGTCTTTTAAATCAGTTAAGTAAAAAGGAGTTACTTTACAAAAATTACAAATACATTTTGTATTTACCGATACAGTTACCTCTCCTGGAGTTCTTTTTTCCTCCCTATGGATTTGAGATACTGTGTAGTGCCCGTTCATTAGAATGAAAAAATCATGTTTCTTATTGGGCTGATCTGCTAGTGATGACACTAAGTTTTGTTTATCTGGGAATATATTGATTTGTCTTTCATTTTGAACTAACTGTCAAGTATGTCAATCCCAATTTTACACCCAGAGGCTGGGAAAATGACTGCTGGTGTATGTGTAGTATCAGGGGAACCACCTTAAGCCAGGTTTTAACCACGGCTCATGTATTACATGGCCTCTCTGTGGCCCACTCTAGCAGGTGAGCCATGATAATACTACGGTTCATGGAGAATCATTGTCAATTCAAACATGTTCAGTAGTCTTGGAAATATCTGGGTATTCCCCTTTTACCAGTGTTCAGTCATCTCCATAAATGCTTTACGTTCCTTTTGAAGAAGGACTGGGAATAAATTTTCAGTAAGTGTTTGCCATGTAAAAACTCATTTGCCAAATCAGTAGTTGTTTTAGCTTTCCAGGGCTACTATGACAGATGCCACACATTAGCTTAAACAACAGGACTTTATTGTTTCATGGTTTTGGAAGCTAGAAGTCCAACAGCAAGGTATTGGCATGGCTTGCTTTCTCTCACCTGTCGCATTGGGATTCCTGTCTCCCTGTCTTTGCTCCTCTGATCTCCACTGACTTGGAGTTTCAACTGACTTCTGGCTTCTACTGGTTGACCTTTCTTGAATTTCTTTTTCTTATAAGGTCTTCTGTCATAAGAATTGTGTCAGAAGTCCTTTTTTGTTTTTAGCTGATGATTATAAAATACAGGAGTGAAGTGAGCTAACAAAATTCAATTTCCAAGCATGTTTTGAGGAAAATTAGAGGAGCCAAGACTGCACAAGTGAAAAACTATACTGTGTATCAGTTCTAGCCACTATAAATGGCAGCTTCTCAAAATCTTAATGAATCTTATGGACAGTCCTCTTAGATTTTCTATTCTAGGTCAGAAGGACCCTGAGAATCTTAAGGGCTACCTTGTAGACCTTTTTAACCAGATTAAATGTTTCTAAGAATATTATTGTCTCACAATGCCTTGTCAGCTCAGGCCAGAGAGAGGCCTATCTCAAAGAAATCTGTAGGTGTGGCATTTGTGTGATTAAGTCCTAATAAAATGATAAGATCCAAAAAATTTTTAAAGAGAATTTCATTGGCAGGAAAACCATCACCTTGGACTGTAAATGGCAGTGTTAGCAAAATGTTCCCAGGTGATTTCAAAATTGCTATGTGACTCCTATGTGTCTCCAACTTCTCCCTTTTGGAAGGAGATGGTCTTATTGTGATTGTGCTATATTCATCTTACAATTTTATATTGAGTGTGTTATAGGTTCACACACTTTTGACTCTTTCAGAAGTTCAAAGTTATTCAGACTTGCGGAGCCATCTGTCCCTTGACCGTTATCTAAGGATAGTGTAAATTATTTGTAGTCAGAGGTGGAACTGTGATGGATCAAGGATACCAACAAAATTTTTGACACTCTTCTTTCTGAAAAGTGGCTTTTATTTCCCCTTTCCCTGAAACTGGGTGGTCTATGACTGCTTTGGCCAATAGAATCTGGTAGAAGTGATGTCACTGCCAGGTCTTTGAGACAACTGGCAGCTTTTGCATTGGTCTGTTAGCCCCCAAGGCACTGTGAAAAAATATGCCCTGAGACTTCCCTGATGAAGAAGAACATGCTAGCTTCATGGATAAGCTGGGGTTAGAGAGAGAGAGACTGACTTTGTCTTTTACTTACACAGCAGTAGATGACCAGAGCGTCATGTGCTTCTTTATATTTCAGAGCTTCCATGCAGATTGGGACATGTGACAATATCTCACCAGCAGAAATGTCGGCAGAAATTTTGAATTACCGCTAGTCTCATGCAGTTCAAAAAGAGGTGATTTCTCCATTTACACTTGCTATTATCAACAAAATTGGAATTAAAGGACCAAAGATAAAGTTTGAAGATAGAAGTAGAATGGGAAGAAGGTTGACCCAAATTACTTTGGTTTGCGAGAGTGAATGTAGGACTTTGAATAGTTAGTTCACTAGCTCAAAATGTCTTTTTATAATCTTGTCAGTATGTCTTTCTGAATAGACATAAACACTGACAACTCAGCATTCTTTATGGCCAGCAGCCACTAATAGGTTCTTACAAGTGATGGATATGATACATCTATTAGCCCCGAACACCTCAGAACTGTGACTTCATTGCTTTCAATTAGTACTAATTTGGTGTCAGGTAAAGGAAATAAAACAAATTTCTTCATATTTCTCCTATATTACATCACGTTACCTTAGAACCAGTTAAAAAAAGATAGCCATAGGGAATCAAAACAAAAAAGAATAGAAAAGTATTTGAAAGTCATAATTTACCAGGGCCAAAGCCTGAGAAGAAAATAATACACAAATGAGACAGAAAGTAATTCTTGCCTATACTTTCAAAGCTATGTCACAGAAATCCTTGATAGCATGGCCTGTTGACTTCTAAAAGATCTCTGGATATAGAGGTTCCAGAACACTCTAGGTTAACCATTGCTTATTTTATTTCTGTTTATTAGTGATTGCAATGTCATTGGTGTTAATTATTTACCTTCTTGTTTGAAAAACAAGAAATCATGACATACCCCTTAATATTTTCCCTTAACTCATGTGTGAGTTAGCATTTACTTTTTCAATTGGATGACCATGGCCCTAAGTTAATTTATTCTAAATGTGTGAGCATAACAACAACAACAATAGTAGTAGTAGTGATTTTATTGCTCACATTAAAATTATTAACCAAGAGGGCTCACACAGATAAACAGGTCAAAATACTATCCACATGAGTAATACAGTCATATTTCTACATCTGATTTCACAAAAAAAATACACTAAAATATATAAAAACTCAATTATATCAATTGATATCCCCCAAAACAATTCAGCACTAGGGTTCCACAGCCAGAGTCAAAACTGTTCATTTTTCTTATATTACTGAGGAGCGCATTGTTTAATACAAGTAGACTAGTCTTTCCCATATATCTTTCATGAACTCAGTTCTCTTTTTTATACATATTTGAGAAGCTGTACACACTCACTCCTCAAGTTTCCCATTGCCTGCTTATTTATGCTTCAGAAGAGTTTTCTATGTTCACTCATATCAGAGCTTCCTTCTGACACCCTGATCAAGACGCCCTTCACTTCCCTGTTCCTCAAGGTATAGATCAGTGGGTTTAGTAGAGGAGTGACCACACTGTACATGATGGCAATGAGCGCATCTTGCTCCAAGGAGCTGCCTGAAGCAGGACGAATGTAAGTGAAGAGAGCAGGAGCATAGAAAGGAATGACTACCATGAAGTGGGAGGCACAAGTGGACAGTGCTCTGTGAAGCACACTGCAAGAATAAGTCTTGTAGAAGAGATAGGTGAGAATGTAGAAATAGGAGAGAAGTTTCAGAAAGAATGGGCCCATGGCAATGGTGCCTGTGACAGTATTAATCAGCCACTGGTTTAGGTCAATGTTCCCACAGGCCAGTTCCAGTAGTGGCTTAACATCACAGAGGAAGTGATGGATATGGTTGGAACCACAGAAGTTCAAGCAAGAGGTCATTATGGAATGCAGCATGGCATGGAAGAAACCAGTGACCCAGACTGAGATTGCCATCTGGATGAAGAGCTGATGATTCATGATGACAGTGTAATGAAGTGGTTTGCAGATAGCAGCAAAGCAGTCCAAAGCCATCATACCCAAAATAAGCCCTCTGTGCTGCCCAGGAAGTGGAAGAAATGCAGCTGGCTTATGCATCCTAAGAAAGAAATAGCTTTGTGTGAAGAGACTAAGTTCTCCAGCATCTTTGTCAGTGTCACCGTGGAGTAGCAGATATCTACACACAAGAGGTTTCCCAGGAAGTAGTACATAGGAGAGTGGAGTCTTCGGTCAGAGATGGCTATCATCAGGATGGCCCCATTCCCAGCCACACTGCCCATGTAGATGGTGAGGAAAACCACAAAGAGAAGAGGCTGCAGCTCTTGGATGTCTGTCACTCCCAGGAGGAGAAATTCAGTGACTGAGGTTTGAGTCATCATCACTGGAAGAAAAGGCAAAATAACATCTGGGAAACATTCACTTTGGAGGGTCTAATCCTTCGAGCCCCAGATTTTTCCCCAAGGCAAAATGTTTTGAGTGAGAGTATGGTTGTTTCAAATGACTGCAAACTCACCGTTTTTACAGATCATGCGCCATTAGACTGTTAATTATTAAGGCTACTTATTGACTGCTACTCAATCTTCTTTTTCTCTGTTAGACTATTCATTAATATTTCCCTTCTCTCAGAGTTCCATGTTGTCAGTCGACTGTTTTCTCTGGCTGTGGACATCTACAATCTTATGCAACTTTCTTCTTCTTAAGTCAGTTCTAACAGGGTGACATTTTTAATGTACTCCACCACAATACCCTCAAAAGCCAAGAAAGTAACTAGCAGTGCTATTGTATGGATATGGGAGGGGTTGAAAAGGAAAATCTAAGATCATGTATATTACTAGGAGGAAAGCTAAAAATTGTAACATGGGCATGTATAAGATAGTAAAACACCATGTAACACACAAATATGGATGATATTGCATATATGAGACTGTTTTTACAAAGTATAAATACAAATATACTAAAAAGAAGGGAAAAAATAGCAACTATGTACGGCAGGTGAGGTATGGAGAGATTGAAAGGTGAAGAGATTTCTTTGTTTGTCTTTTGTTTATTATTATTACTGGAATAACGAAAGTGCTCTGGGAGTGATTGGAGTGATGAATGCACAAACCTGTGATTACACCAAATACCATTGATTGTACTCTTTGGATAGATTTATGCTTTTTAAATATGCATCAATAAAATTTGAAAAAGAAAAAAATGATGGAAATTCATGACATAAATTGTGAAATCTAAGATAAACCATGGACTATAGTTAAAAGTATAATTATAAAAATGTGCTATCATCTTTTGTATCAAATACTCCTTACCAATGCAAATTGTTAATAGGGTGGAATATGGGTATCCTTTATTTTATGCATGGTTGTTTTGCAAATCCACAACTTGTCTAATAAAGAAAAAAGTGAAAAAAAAAGCCAAGTAAGAATTCATCTGAAGGATTTTAACTTACAGAAATTGGACAGGGATGAACTAATCAGAACCATGACATCTGTAACAAACAAAAAGCGATTTAAAAGAGTCATAATGACTTTTCTTCATTTTATACTCTAAGTAGCCTCAGAGGTGACCTCATTCTAATCCCTTCCTGACTCATACCCCTGGAAGCATAATGCATTAATTTTCATTTCATTTGCAGAATTGAAATACAATTGAAGAACATCACTTTTTCTTCAGTGATGTTCAAACTCCTGAAGAAATGGAAATAAGTTAATTATAATAAGCTTCAATATTTGACTAAATATGGACCATTTACAGAAAGGCAGACAAACTTTTGAATCTTCTTGGCTCTATTTTTTGTCCAGTACTTAACATTATCTCCTTTAGGTACACTCATAAAAGCAGACATACAATGTGATGTAGCTTCCTCTTCACACTTTTCATTTCCAGATGTAGTGGATTGGCTGTTATTGGGAAGGAAGAAGGAACAATATGTGAGAACTGAAGAGGAGTGGGAGGAACAGATAGAAGAACAAAACCTGCAAGGAATTCAAAATAGAGTTGCAGATAGTGGGGAGCTTTCTAAAAAGAGGGAATCAGTTAAGGAATGAGAAATCACTGAGGAGAGATGAAAATGATTTGAGGTTACTACAGTAAAAATTTGAATAAACTTGAAAGCACTTTCAGGGAATCCATGTTATTCTAAGTTTGATAGCTGAAAGAAAATTGAAGAAATTATCTAATGTCTAATACACTTCCATTAAAGATTGCATTCAAAACTCTCAGAAAAGATTGTTCATAGCCATATATCTTTTGAGTATGTAAAGTTTTTACCATGCTTTTCTGAAATAGAGATGATAAGCCCAATATTATTTTTGAGTCTCTGACTCACAAAATATAATTGCATCAAAATTTCTTAATTAAAAAAAACATTTTCTAACTTTTAAAGAAACTTAGAAATCAGACTCCTCTTTACTAAATGATTTTATAAAAATTTTAATATTTAGAGGAAACAGACTTGCTTTGGAGAATATCTACAGTACCAGAATTGAGAATGAGATACTGCAAAAAATGTGGGAATTAAAGTTTCTCCATAACCCATAACCTCAAGGACAAGTCTACTATAATATAGGAAGTTTATTTAAATTCTGGGCACTTAACTTTATTACTAGCAGCCAGACAGATCACTCACCACAGGTAGTTTATTTAGGGAATTTCCTAGTTTTCTATTTCATTATTACTTACTTTAACCAGGCAACAGCTTTTCAAGTTTACACTCTCAGTGACTATAAATAATAGAACATTATCTAACATGATAATTCAGGTTGGGTTGCAGCATAGTTACTTCATCTTCAAAAACTTCTCTCTCTTTTTCAAAGAAATCTGCCTCCTTTTTATGAACCACAGATTTTTGTAGTTAAAAATCCCGAAAGAGTGTCCCGTGGGTGCTGAGAAGAATGATGTAAGAATAAATAGGTTATTCCCCACACGTACAAAATGAGGCGGCATCTTTGGGGGAATTCCTTTCTTGAGTTTCATTCTTTTCCCCATTCTTCCTATTTTGTTCCTATCCAATTCTTTTCCTTGGTTTCAGCACCATGGACAAGAACACAAATGTCAATTGCTTTCTACATTTCCTTAGTTGAATTTACTTTGATTTCCTGACAGAGGTGTGGATTCACTTTCTCAAACTTGGGACTCCCTTGGAAAATAGTCTTTTGCATAAAGTGGAAAGAAAATTGGCTATATGAGTTAGGGAATGTGCGGCAGTTACATCCCATTGATCCATACAGTCAGATAATTACCTTTAACATCCTCATTGTTATTATATAAGTGTTATAGGAAACAAAGAAAGATGAATCAATAGAAGTATTGATTTCTCTTCCTGCTGAATATGAGTATTCGCTTTTGGTAATAACATTAAATTATTTCCTTTAATATTGAGTCCAAATGTTCACATTTCTGTATATGGGGAAATGGTGATGGTATCTAAATCTGTGTATTCATCTTGCTGTATCGTTTAGTAATAAAATCTCAGTCATTTAGCCACAGAGTGTTTCTGTATGATTTAGGTATCTAGTCAACCTTTCTAATAACTGTTATTAAAGCCATGTTTTTTGTCCATTTTTTTCTATTGAGTTTAGGTTCTTGTTGATTTGTAGGATAGTTAAGTGTATAGTCATTACATTAATAATCCTGTTATTTATATGATGCAAATATGATATAATTAAATAACAGTCGATGTGCAAGTTATTGTTCTGATCCTCAATATGTATTATCTCATTTAATTCTTGTAAAACCCAGGGATTGAAGTACTGATACCATTCCCATTTTATCTGAAGAAAACCGAGGCTCAGAGGTGCTAAGTAAATGTCTGTTTCTTTTCTTTTCTTTTTTTTTTTTGCAGTTTAAAATTATCTATTTGATAAATTTCTGTGATTTAAATTTCAGCATTTCATCAATTGCAAAAGTGAGGAAATAATCCATGGGCCTAATATGCTCCTGAAAATAATATTTTGGTTCATAATTTAGTTTGAAATGAACATATTTTAAGAAAGTTCAAGCATATACAAACATTGTTTAATTTCACAAAATATATTAATTTTGTTGGGAATATTTGCACTATAAAAGCCTCTTTAATTTATCAAAGCTTTCAACATTAAACTATTTTTAAGTTTTAATTACTTTTTCCAGTCTAAAGAGGGGTCAAGACTCATGCTGAGCCCACACATGGCTGCATGGTTCTCTTACAACCAAGAGGAAAAGAGGGGATGTGTAATTTCTAGAGAAGAGTTGCTGGGCAGAAAATCAACAGGTGTTCCTGGTAGAAAAACTTAAATATGAGGCTCATTCCTCTTCTGCATTCATTTGTTAGTTATTTTTTCCTTAAGGAAACTCATTCACACCGGGAAAAACATTACAATGGTAAATACTTAGTTAAGACTCAAAGAACACAGGAGAATCCCTATAATTATTTTTTGAAACACTATAATTCTCTGATGAAGAAAACTTCCAGTGAAAGAAAGGAGTTAAAAACCCTTGAACTTAGATTACTATACTTGCCAAGGCAAAAGCAAGGCACTCTTGTCCATATTCTGAGGCTTTCACTGCACTTTTCAGCCAGAGAACACACAGCTCTTCCCATGAAGACTGAAGGAAGGACAGCTGAGCTCCAGCCTTAGGGAGTTATGTTTGCTGACCAATCCCAATACTTTGCCTCTTCCAAGACTTCCAACTGGCTAGATGTAGATTTAAGTTATGTGAATGGCTAAGTAAAATATTTTAAAAAATACTTCCATGTTTCTCTAAGAGTTGGTGCTTTAAGACAAATAAATGCAAGTAGTCAGAACTTAAACTACAGTTCTAACTTTATTTCTATCTTTGGAATTTAAAAATAAAACCTACAGTGTTTTGGCAATGTTAGAGTGAGCAATGTGACTGCCATGCCAATTAACATGCTTTTTAAGAAGTCTAAGTAAAGAGTTAGGTAGAAATAGGAAGATAACCAGAAATGTGTAAGCACTCTATTTAAACAGAAAACATAAACAAGCTAACTTAATTTTGCCCATAAATGAAATTGGCATTTTTTCCAGTTTTGCAAAGACAGTTATTACAGGAGAAACTTATAGAATGTAAGTTTACTATGTAAACTTATTATGAGTACTATGCAAAACAGGTTAGAAGAACAGCCAATGGTAGTCTCGCTTTAATGCCCACACCCACCCCCCAATAAAAACACACACACACAAAAACAAAGGAATGCATAGAATACATAGGAATACAACCCATTAAATATGATGAATGAGTCATGTAATCAATCTAATTATTCTCCTTTCTTTAATTTTTATACACCAGCTGTTAATTACAAATATTATCAGTTACACTAAATTTAAACAAACAAAAAATACCCTTCAATTTGTGTAATTCCACGCAGAAAACTGAGTACATAGAAACTAGAGTTTAAACAAAAGTTTTAAAGAAGGTTCATATTCACCAAATTAAATAGTTTTGTCAAATGCAGAACTAGAAAATTGCTATAGCTATACAGAACTATAAAATTCAGCTGCGTGGAGAAAGCCTGGCATCTCTTAATGTATCTGGGGAGCGCTGGGAACCTAAAGTCAGAAGTATCTTAAATAGAGAGCATTTCCGCATCCCTAATGCCCACTTTGTAGGTACCGTGTCTTGGTCATATGCAGGGGGCAGGCGGTGGCTCGCTGTGTGCCCAAGGCGGCTGCGGCCAGGAAGGCTCAGGTGGGTTCGGCCCTCACGCCTGATGCGCAGACGAGTTTTGGGACGGCTCGACCTGCTCGGCCCAGGCCTCGCTGCTGCCCACAGAGCCGGGCTGCCCCTGCGGCAGCTCCATGCAGAGGTCGAGGCCGGCTTGCTTCTGGAGCAGCGTGTCCACCTGGCTCTGCAGCGTGGTCAGATCCACCGCGCCCGCCACCTGCTGCGCCTGGACTGCCAGGGTCTGACTCGTGCTCGAATTAGTCCACCAGGGCGGAGATGTCCACCGGATTCACGGTCTTCAACGTCGCGTCTACCGACTTAGCCACGCCGGCGGCGGACTTCTTATCTCGCCCGCGGCCACCAGGTCTGGACTCTGGCAGCACCGCGTCGCCCCGCGCATTCTCGCAGGAATTAACCGCCGGGTTCTCCTGGCGGAAGGCGTTTCCCGATTTCCTGGCATCTTCCCTCCTGCCTTTCCAAAGGCCTTTTTCATCTTGGCCTTTTAAAGGGCCTTCAACTCCTCGTCGCATTTCTTGGCACACCTGCTCACTTCTTGACCGTGAACTTGGCGTTGAACGGGTGTTTCTCCTTGTTGGATGTGGTGGGTGCTCTCCTCGGGTGGGCAGCGGGGACAGGTCTGCGCGGTAAGGACGCAGGAGGACGGAGTTCCGCTCCGGTGCCGCTCCTGTGTCGCTCCTGTTTTTGGTCCACTTCCTGTGTCTCTCAGTTTTTTGGGATCAGTTGTGGCACTAGGATTGGAATTGAGGCCCTGAAGTGCTAGGGACACCCGCCAGGTCATCCATTCTTTTAAAATGTCACCACCTCAATTTTAACTCGTTTCCCTTGATTGGAAATCCATTTTGATGACGAAAGCATCATCAGCAATTTCCTTCCTCATGTTATTTTCACTTGGGGTGTTGTTTATGAAGTAGTTTACCTCCTCAAATCATCACAATATGATTTAGGTTTCATTAGTCCGCTGGGCTTCTTGAGCCTTGCCCTCAGCATGTGCACAGGTCCTTGTGCCCTGAAGGGCTTCTCTCTTGGCTGAGTGATTTGCGCTCGCTGTATTGAAATTCTTCATAATTTTTGATCAAGGGACCCTGTATTTTCCTAGTCTCACCATTTATGTAGCTGATCTGTTTATTAGCTTTAGAATTTTAGATTTGCTATGTGCATGTCAAGTCCTCTTAGAGTTTAGCTTAATGATGCTGTGAGTTAATCACTAAGAATTGGGTTATTTTGTGTGGTGTCAGATAACTAGCTATTCTTCACTTATGTGTGATGCCATTTCTAAAGTGTGCCATGTCTCCATAAATATTCAACCTGTTATCCCACATTCAACTTCGTTCCATTGATTTTTCTCTTTTTATGACAGGAACAAACTGTATGTTAATTGATGACCTTATTTTAAGTCTTAATATCTTATAGGTGGTCCACTGCTTATTCTTCTTCAGTTAAAATGCCTTGGGATATCTACTCTCATTATCGTATATACTGGCCAGACTGAGGGGGAAAGTTTTAAAGGCTTCCTTCCACTTAATGTCCCTCAGTGTAATAACTCATTTCCCACAATGAAAAACCTGGTGTGACATTTCTCTAATTGCCAAGTATGGTTCAATCCCATTTATACCATAAGTAGCTGGGTCAATGACTACTGGGTGTGATTGCAGTACCAGAAGATCTGCTGTAGAACAGATTTTAGCCATGATTGTTGATTACATTGCCTCTGTATGCCCCTCTCACAGGTGGCCCATGATGCCTAGTCTCTTGGAGGATCAATGTCAGTCAAATCAGGTGTGTAATAGACCTGAAAAGATATGCATATTCCCCTTCTCCAGGTCAGCTGGGTCTGCAAAATTGAATGCAGATTCTTGAATAGTTAGCCCAACATTTCAAAATGTATTTTCGTGATCTTGTCTGAGTGTGTGACTTTCTAAATATAGAAAAACACTGGCATCTCCCAGCATTTTAGCATCATTATTCATTTATAGGTACCTCAAGATGAATAATATCATAACTTTTGTCCATTTTCTTCAGAATCTTCCCAGCAAGTACGACTTTATTGCTTTAAATTAGTATGAGCTTGTTGCCTGAAAAGGAAAACCATACAAAAGTTTTAATGAATTCATCTTATTTCACCAGTATTACATCAAATTACAATATAATCTGTCATAAAGGAAAACAGAAAAATTTCAAAAGGTTTTTAAAGTCATTATTTACCATGCCCAAGCAAAAAAGAAAACAATGCATTTGTTAGACAAAAGGAATTCTTCAGTTTTTCAACCTGCCTGCAGTTTTATGTGATTTTACAGGATTCTTTGATAGCTTGGCTAGATGAACGCCAAAAATTCTCTGCATAGAGAGGTTCCAGAACACCTTAGGTGACCCTTTCGTTATTTTACTTCTGTTAATTATTGATTACAATGCCATTGGCTTTAATTAGTTATTCCTTTCCCTGCTTAGAGAAAATCATGACATACAATTGCAAAATTCCACTTAACTCACATGTGAATTAGCAGTTGATTTACAGTTGAGTAATCATGACCCTAAATCAACATACTCAAATTTTAATAACAAAAATGATAGTATTACTAATAATAGTAATTTATGGCTCACATTAAAATGTTTTAATCAAAAAGGATCAAACAGATAAACAGACCTAATTCTATCTACATGAGAAATATAGGAATATTCCTTTATCTGATTTCATACAAGAGTACATTAGAATATATAACAAATTAATTATAGCAACTAATATCCTAAAACAAGTTCAGCATTAAGGTGCCAAAGTCAGGATTCATAAGTTCAAGTTTCTCTTATGTTACCTTGGAATGCATTATTTAATACACCTAAACTAGACATTCTATTT
>JAQZBX010059751.1:0-17454 GCA_029593785.1 Cabassous unicinctus
TGGATGAGCGATGGGGGGGGGGAAGGCAGTGAAAGCCTGATTGCTGGTTATAAATATGCTGTGCTTGCGCTATCGATTATGTGACACGGCAATGAACAGGATCACCTTATTAGATCATATTTAGGCATAAGCATGCTCTGTGTGCTTCAACTCGGGGCACTTGCAAGAGACTAACTAATTATCTGAGATGAGGAGCGAGGTCCGTTCCGCGCCCCAGACGGCCGGCGTGCCGCCCCTCTTCCTCTGCAGATGCCCTTGGACTCGCCACTGCCTTTCATGGGCCTCATAGAGAAGCTCTGTTCTCTGGGTGAAGACCTCCTGCGCATCTTCTCAGCAAATTAGGAGGTGGAGACTAAACAGGTCTTCTGTTTGAGGACAGGGACGGCTGGCTCGTCCTTCTCCATGAGCTTCTTTGCACAAGGTCTGAAGTTGTGTGGTAACCAGCAGAGCCCAAGACTTCTTGAAATAAAATGTCTCCCAGGAAAACCCATCTCCCAGAACCCCAGGGAAATGGATCACGGAGCGCAGCCCGAGGTGACGGGAGAGCAGAGAATTTGCCCCTTGGAGCGCCACAAAACCCTCTTGTTCATCTTCTTGGGTAACTTGTTGGAAAATGGATTCTGGTCCTCCTGCCGTCTTAGCCACGTGTGCTGAGCACGGTTTATTTCTCGCCTCGCCGTCCAGGGCTCAGGCCGACGCGGCCACAGGCTGACGGCCCCACGGTCTGTGCGATTCTCATCACAAGCGCAAGCTGCAGTGCCGGAGCGTCGGCTGCACGACCGTGGAGGAGTGACCGAGCCCCGTAGCCAGGTCCTCGTCCCAGCAGGCCCCTCCTCACAGGGCTGGAGCAAGGCTTCGGGAGCGGGCGGGGGGCCCCGTGGGAGGGGGCCGGGAACGGGTCCTGGGCACAGGCTCCAGTTGCCAGGCCATCCTCAGCTCAGTCCCTCGCGCCAGAGACCTCTGGCCGGTCGCTTTTGCGCCTCCCGTCGGCCAGTGGCTGCCGGGGCCTCCTTGGTTTTGCTTCTAGACCCGAGGCCCGGGACGCTCAGCTAACCCGAGTTAGGCACGGGCTGCCCCTACCCTGTCTCCTGCTGCCCGGGCTGGGCCGTCTCTTCCGCCTCACGCTCTCCAGGTGTGACCTGGGGAGGGCCATGTCCCACGCAGTAAGTGGGAACGTGAGATGGGGTCTCATCCCAGCCCCGCTCTTTCTTCTCTGTGCGACCCTAGCCAAGCAGTTGCACTGCTCTGCACCTCTCTCTTCCCCTCTGCAAAGCAGGGCTAACAGCCCCCACTAAGCCACTCGGCTGGATGGAAGAGCAAGGCTCGAAGGAGGCCGCTGCTGCGCCCGCCGGCGCATAGGCTCCAGCAGGGGAGCAATCAATCTCCCCGTTCGCACAGGCAAGGCACTACGGGCCTTCGATTTCGGCTGAGTTGTTTAATTTTCACTTCCGCTAACAGCCTGCCTTTAATGTCACCTCTCTCCTTATTCATTTCTGGCTTCCCAAGCTGCCACAGAAACCTCTCTAGGCAAAACAGTAAAAGTGAATGATAAGTTCGAGCCAGGTTCATTCTCGGTAATATATAACTTGGCCACTAAAGCAATTACTTAACGTAATGTCCCCCAGAAAGGGAAGGGGGTGCTGAGCTTATTGAGCGGGTGCCTAGCGGGTGCCAGGCCCCGAGCCGGGTGCTTCATCTCATTCAGTCCTCCGTGGCGCACAGCTCCCGGAGGTTTGCGTTTCTCAGACACCCCCATTTGTCTGCGCTCGCTAATCATGGGCCATCATTCCACGCCTACCTTCAGACAGGGCAGCACTTGGCCGTCGCATTTCCTCAGTGCTCCGAGCCACTCTGCCGGGTCCACGGGCTGGAGGTAGAGGACCGAGTCTCGTGCAAGCGTTCCGTTTCCCGGCTGCACCTGGAAGGGGAGGAAGGACCCAGGTACACGGTGGTGCCTCGGCCCCATCTGCCAGCCAGGCCCTCATGCCCTGCTCAGCCTCAGTTTCCCCATCTGGGTCAGAAGCTTCCTCCAGCTCCACAATTCTTCTACGCTGGTCCTGTTTCCCTCCCCAGGCTGAAACCAGAGCCCCCAGTGCAGGGTGCTCCCTCTGAGAAGTGTGGCTGTTTCTCCCCACTGCTACGGTCCTGGGGGCCCCCGGCACTCACCAGGCCTCAGACTACCCGGGGCGGGCTGGAGCTGCAGAGGAGAGGCCGGTGGCTCCCGTTCCATTCCCAGAACCCTGCCCCTTGCCACGCTGGCGCCGCACCAGTCCCCCATGCACACACGTGCCGCGTCCACGCCTGGCTTGAGCCGAGGGCTTTCCAAGTCCCCTGCTTCCCCGTCCCGTCCCCCTTCTCCGACACCGAGAGGTTGGGCCTTGGCTCTGTCCTCACCCTGTCCCCTCACATGCACCGCCAAGAGGCCATGGGTGGAGAGAGGCTGGCTGGGGGCCCGAGAACTCAGCTTCTCCCCGCCCCCCCAGCTCGGTCCCAGGGCAGGGCCTCGCATCTGCTGCTCCCGCTTCCGGGAGGACGTCCCTCTCTAGCCAAGTCTGCTCGGCTGGGCCCTTACTGCACCGGTGACTCTGCTCGGAGGCCTCGTGGAGCCCCGTGCCCTGCCGCACCCCAACACTCCACTCCCTCACTCAGCCACAATTGCCGGGTTCTGGTTGCTTGCACGTGTCTGCCTGTCCCTCTGGAACGTCAGCTCCAGGAGGACAGAATCTCGCCTGCCAGTCTCCCCGCAGCCCTGCACTGGACAGGCACTCCATAAACGTTTGTTCGATGAACAACGAGTGAACAATTCACTGTTCAATGAAAAGTGGAATCACAGACCTTCCTTCCTGCCCCTTTCTACTGAGCCTCAGTTTCTCATCTTAAAAGCGGCAAGAACCGCACTAGATGTTTTTTTTTTTAATCACGTGTGTCTCAGTGGTTCATGCAGCAGCTCTTCTTTGAGCAGACTCCATCGAGGCACGTGCGAGGGAGGTGGAGACAGCCCCTGTCTGCCCCGGGGAGCCGTGGGGGAGAAGTTGCCCCTGACGCAGCTCACCTCCGAGCAGTTTGAAGCGTAGGCGGAGGGCACGATACATTTGAGTTGATACATCATTTTGCAGGTCACCATCACACACGCCCCCACGGTGGAAAGGCGGGAGGCACACGGGCGTAATTTAGGGTAGGGCAGGGCGGCCACCCAGGAGATGTAAAACAGGGAATTCATCAAGGAGACCTGAAAGGGAAGTGTGGAAGTTTGTGGACTTCAAAGCTCAGCTGACTGTGATGGGAGCATTTCAAATTCGGAGAATCGGAAATGAGGATGCACGCACTGGACCTGCGCTAAGAGGCCAGTACGGCGCTAAGAGAGAGAGTTCTCGAATCTGATGCTGAGTCTCCAAAAGGAGACAACGCCCAGACCCCCCGAACGGCCACTGACCTCCTGCAGCGTGAGCCAAACGACGGCAGCGGACACAATTTTAACGATGTGTATCTCCAGAATGCGCCACAGAAACGCTTGAGTTCCATTAACCATTTCTAGAAGCTTCAGCAAACCAGCGGTCAGCCTGTCGATGGCCAAATCCCAATTGCTCGTTTCCTCCTCTGAGGAGAAGAGAAAGTATTCAACTGGCACCTGGCAATCCCGCAGGGTCTAGTTTCTTGTTTGAAACGACATGAAAATAAAAAAACCTGAATTTAGGAAATCAGGACAAAACAGAAAACTAGGAAATGGTGCTTTTTTTTAAGTGCCTAGAACTAGTCCCTCCCACCCCACCCTGACTCCCACCACCATCTGCATCGCCCTCTGGCAAAACATAGTTCTCGTCATATCCCGAAATCCAGTGGCCAGCAGACTGTTTCAGTAAAGGACTAGAGAGTCAATATTTTAGCCTCTGCAGGCCGTGTGGATTCTACCACTGGAACACAAAACAATATTTAAATGGATGAAACAGGTGCACTGGATTTGGCCAACCCCTGCTCTAGATTGGAGCCCCTTGAAGGGAGAGACAGATGAAGGATTTCTCTTCATCTCCATTCTTAGAAGAGTCATGGCACTTAAAAGACACTCTAAATGCTCAACCATGGAGGCACAAGTGAACCAAAAGCAATCCAACTGCCCAAGGGAAGTTTAACCACCACCCATGAAAAGCCTTTCTACATTTGCTGCTGTTAGTCGTAGAGAAAGAAGATAGTTTGGTCAAATGAAAGAGATGATCCCATATTAAGGACACTCAGAAGATGCCAGGTCACCTACAAGCCGAATGGGAGGCTCGCAAATCACTCGTAAGCATGAGCAGTGGGCTCCCCAAGGAAGCAAGACTGACTCCAGAAATCTCTGTCACTCATAATTGGCAAACTCTGTTTCAGTTGAAGGTACAGTGGCAACTGTCAACCAAGCCACTGTCAGAAGTGTGGTGGGACTCTGAATTCACAGGTCCAACAAACGTGAACGGGCTCCCCATCTGGCGTAGGAATAAAAGCATGGCTGCTCGAGCAAGCACAGCCAGGGGGCTGGGGCATGAGGCAGCCTGGCCACTCTACAACCTTCTTTGCATGTCTCTTGAAATAAAAAGTGAGAAGAACATGCTGAGGTTGTGTTGGATCAGCTCAACAACCTCAGTTGGTCTTTGTTTGTTTTTTTTAATGAGTCAACTGTTTGCCTAAACCCCTACGATTCTTGGTAATGCTAGAGAACAACCCTAGGCAAGGACACCCGTATAGGACTTCCTGGGGAAAGCGGCATCTCTGACCTTCTGGCGCCTTCCACCCCAGCTTCCCATCCTCCTGCTTCCAGGGCTCATCCACAACATTGCTTGCTGTGTCCACAAAGTCCTGAGTTGCCTCCTCTTCCCTGATGGGTCCTAGACTAAAATCCAAAGGCAGAGTACTCTTAGGAGTTTGAACCTAGGGAGTTGAGGATCAACTTGCTGGCCTGTTTTTATCAAAGCCCGCATGGGAAATGGGTCCAAGGCAATAGTGATAGAGAGAGGCAGGCAGAGCCAGTGACTGTGTCCTTAGAAACAAACAGTTTGACCCGGGTCATGCGCAGTGTTGGGAATTATGCTTAAGTTTCCTCACATTATCAGGGCACAAGGGGCTCCAGAAATCAAACTGGAAAAATGCATTTTTCTTCACTATTTAGCTCTTACCTCTTCCGAAGCTTCCAAATTGTAACCTTAAGCCTGAGAAAGAGAGAAAGAACCTCCTCTGTTGATAAAGTATTCATTTTCCATTAGATTTATTTAAATAGCAAACTCCTTAATAGATGTTTAAATGTTTTATTCATTTGTTATATTGACTAGACAATGTGTGCACATAGTGAAAAAATAACTCAAAAGGAACAAAAGGGTGTTCGGTGAAAAGTGACGCTCCTATCCACCTCCCAGCTCTGTCTCCCTCCCCCAAGGCAAGCACCAGTGCAGGTTTCTTCCATGTTCATCCAAAGACATGCTTTGTGTGTGTATGCATCTATACCTATAGCTATCTTTTTCCTTAAGCAAACGGCAGCCCATTCTGTCCACAATGCGCTGTCTCTTTATTTCTTCACTTGGCCATATAGCTTGATGCTTATTCCTACTAGTATATATACAGCTGCCTCATTCTTTTTAACGGCGTCATAGCATTATGCTGTGGAGACATGCCATCATTTCTTGAACCATTGCCCTGGTGATGGCCATTCATTCCTGCTGCAGCTTCGAAAAGAATGAGATTAGCACTCTTGAATGCACAGGAACATGGTGACTGAGTGGGTGAGGCCAAGCTGGTGCACGGAACGCAGGCTAAGGCACGCGGAGGCAAACCCTCCCTGCAGAAGACACCTTAAAAGAAGGGGAATGCCCCACATCTGACAGAAGAGGTGTGGCGTCTTCCACCCTCGTGTTGCTGGGGGGTACGGTCCACAGAGCATTTACGATGGAAATACAGGCAGAGCTGGCGCTCACGTAATGCCACAACGGCAGCCTGGCCCCCGTGAAAACAAGGCGTCTGCCTCCGAAAACCATCACTCGTTCCCTCCGTCCGAGTTGAACCACGGGGGCCCAGTGGCTCAGTAGACAATGTGTCTCCCAAGTTCTCTCCTTACTCTACAGCAGGGACCTATTTCGTATTAGACGCTTCTGTGCTTGTCACGTGGCTTCCCGACCGCCAAGAGACCCACGATCTCATCGCCACCCTTCTTTCTCTCAAGAGCATTCGAAAAATAAATAAATAAATAATAAGTAAGTAAACAAAAACGTGAAAGAAAATAACACTCGCATCCCCCCTTGGTTACGAACACGGCAGGGTAAAATCCAAACGCAAACCCACACGATGCTGACCAAAAGAAAAGAGAATGTTTTATAGGCCCCAGGGGAAAAAAGAATCAAACTGTGGTATTTTGTGTACTTTTTCATGCCAAGCCCTTACAGTGTTGCACAGTTTGATCAGAAAAACAGATTTGGGCATTAAGGAGACTGCCGCCTCCTGCTTAATTTTTCTTAGTAAGAAAATGAATTGCTCTGGCAAAATACCACCTTTTAAAATAAGGTTTCTGCAAAATACTCTAACGTATTAGTGACTCAGTCTGAAAATTAAAAAACCTTTAAAAGCCAAGTTTCACAGCCAGCTCCTTAATTTAGTTAAAGGACAGAATGGTAAAAGCTAAAATCAAACAAATCCTCAGGCATGGAGGACGTCCGATAAATGAGTGCTCTGCACTTGGGTAGGTCTCCGAGACAATCATTAAATGGACTCCCAGCAAAAACAAAGTGCCAGCTCAACAGAGCATGCACACGTTTCTGGAAAGGGAGGCACCTGGTAGGAAACAAAAGCCCCTGTCCGATGCGCTAACCCTGCAGAGACACACACGGCTCTAACTTTCCCCACCAACTTCCAAAGAACACCAACAAATGGATGACTCAGCAAATGGAAAGTAAATCTAATTCCAATCTCCTGAGCTGAGCCCATCTCTGAGTCTATCAGCAGAATCTCCAAATGCTACCCCAGGGACGACAGTACCTGTCAGCTGTGCTTTTCCGTTTAATGGGAATATTATGCAGGCTGGTGGTCTTCAGAAAGTCTTCATTAAAGTAATGAAGTTGAAGGATGCACGCCAGCAAAAAGGCAGCGGGCAGCAGAACCTTAGCAAACAACTCCGTCGTATCAAACTGCTCCAGGCCCATGTCACGTAACCTGCAGCAGGGAAAGGAGAGAGCACTTTTAAGGTTGAGAAACAGACCCCCACCTGGGTCCTGCCTGTCAAAGATACCTGCCTTAAGGGGCCCCACAACCCTTTCTCTTGATAACCAAATGGTCTCTGAGCTCCTGCCTCTGGATTGTAAGAGACGCTGGTGCAGGGTCCATAGGCAAATCCCATAGGCTCAGACAGAGCCCCTTTTGGCCCAGAGTTCTCATCTGGCCTGAGAAAGCCCAGAATTCTCAAAGAACCAGGTTCCCCCCTTTGGGATTAGCTGCCTAAGACATATGCTTTCAGTATAAACTCCAGACTCGCAGCTGAAATGGGCGGGGGGGGCGGGAACAGGAGGAGAGGAGTACAAAGGCAGGGCCAGGCATGAGAACACCGAGGGGTTTAAGGTCCATGGGCGCTGGCGACCCCAACAGAGCAGGAGTGATCTTGTAACAAAGTCTTGATGGGTCCCTGTGACGTACTTCCCTTTCCTTGGACTTTGCAGCTCTGACCTTGAAACCAGTGGTAGCTGGAAGAGGCATCTCCATGGACCTTGACAAGCGGGCAGCTTGGCAGAGGCACCCGGAAATAGGACACAACTGCCTAGAAGAGGCCATTCCAGCATACTCGCCCCCCTGGCCTAAGAAGACAGGTCTTCCTGGGTCCCCAGGTTGTACAGGGCAGACACACGTGTCTCCTTTGGCAAACCCAGGTCCCGGTGAGTGGCTGCTTTGTTTCCTCTACAAGCTTCCCCCCAGGAAGCATGGCCCTGTTTAGTTCAAGACTATCCTTCCTCCTGACCCCAGAAGCCCATGAATTCTCACAGAAAGTTCAACTACAGCAGCTAACACCCACAAAGCTTCAGAAGCCAAATTCTTACCCCTCCTCAGACAGTCCCAGAGTTTGGTTGAAAAATCCAGACATGGTATGAAGCTGGCAAGTGTAGACAGCCATGAGGACCACCATCGAGTAGGAGACCATGGTCACCCAAAAACACCTCAGGGTCCTTCTCCATGAGGTATAGTGTATCTGCAATTCAGACATGGCCCCTGCTGGCATGTGCTTAGCTTAGGAGAGAAATGGCGGTGCTGAAGCTGGCGCGACTCAGAGTGACCCACTGTGAGTTCAGAGGTAAGAACGCCCGGGTGCAAAACCATATTTTCTCATAGAACTCTTTGCTGGCTAGAGCTCTGAGCTTGTGCTCAACACCACAGTCTAAGCAAGTTTTTATGAGACACTGGAATGAGTTGGGGGTCCTTGCCTTGAGCTAGGTTGCCTGCAAAAAGCTATACTTGGGGAAGTATAGCACCTTGGAAGCCAGGAAATGGCTGGGCGGTGCACGAGGTCTGTGCATTGAGCCATCTGGGGGGCACTGGAAATCCATCTGGCTCTCTGTTCCCATGTACCCCATCTGCTCTAGCCCAGTGGGGGAACTGCTGGGTTATCCGGAGAGACGCGCAGATGCCTCTAGATGTTCATCAGGGCCCAGTGACCTGGTTGCTAAATGCCTATGGCTCCTCCTGAGGGAGGCCTCACTGGAAGCAGGAACCAGGGGGCCCAGGGCAGACGGGGCACTGGCCCTGCCAGTCGGCCACCGCGGCCTGCTCCTGTCTGTTCCCAAGTGCGTCCGCTGGGGCCGGCAGCAGGAAGGCAGGAGGAGGGCCCAAGGTCACAGGGAATTCAACCCAGACCCGGGGCTCGCCTCCCCGGGCCCGGGGGTCGCAGCCCCTCGCTCATTCCCACCCTTCTTGGGCCCGTGGCTTCTGCTTGACTTGGGGTCGGACGCTCCGCGGAGGAGCCAAGTGTGCGCAACGTGCAAGGGGCCGGGGTCCCCTCCCGACAGGGACACCTGGCCTCCAGGCCTTCCCGGGCCACCCAGGGCGGAGCCAGCAGCCTGCCTCCGGGGGCGGGGCCAGAGAACCGGAGGGGCGGGGCGGAGGGGGCGGGCCCAGAGAGCAGGGGGTGTACCTGGTACAAGGCCACCCAGGTCAGGAAGAGAAAGATGTAGATGATCTTGTACATCACCACCTTGCCGTGGAAGCTGACGGCAAAAAACATGGCCCCACAGACGTAGATCCAGTACTTGACCAGGAGAGCCTTGAGGAAGGCGCCCAGCATGTCCACCAGGATACTAGGGGACCTCGCCGGCCCTGTGGGGGGAGGGCAGTCAGGGCGGCTCTCTGCCGGCAGACGAGTCTTGGTGCTCCCCCTGACTCCTCTCCAGCACCTAAAAGGGCTGAGGTCGCGCGTCTTGAGTGGGAGCCGATGGCAGTCACAGGCGCGGGAGACCAGGAGGAGCCTGGTTGGCGGCTCCAGGACCGTCCCCCCCTTTCACTGCCACCTCCTGGCCACACCCGATGGCCAGAAGTCCCTGGAGGGACATTGGATTTAGGAGGAAAAATTATGAGTGAGCAGGTGGGCCAAAGCCAAGGGGTCTCAGAAGACCTCCTCCAACCAACCCCCAGCACGTCCCCGCCGCCTGCGGCGATAGCCTTTCTCCTTAAGGGCAGACCCTGCCCATGGCCAGAGAATTCCAGACACAAAGGCCAAATGAGCCCCTGCTCCCGCCCTGGGTGCCTCACTGGGCGAGGCACTGTCCTGGGGCCCTGCCTGGGCTTCCGGCGCTTTGAGAACTACCAGGGGGCTCAGCTGAAGGCAGGCCAGGGCCCTGGGCGCAGGGGCACTTCCTGAACCTCGTGCTGAAATTCTAGCGTTCCCAGGACAAAGGGTGAACTTGAAACTAGACACGTAAGCGGCCAGCAAAGCTACCGGGACTGGAGGTAGGCGGAGCAGGGTCCTGGGCTCCGGCCTTGCCAGCTTCTCCTCTCCACACCTCTTCCTTCGCCTCTGCCAGCATCTGCCTCTCCGTGACCTGCTGCCGCAGCAGCAGCCAGAGTAAAAATGCATAAAAACTCTGCAGTGGAAAGCAAACGATGACTTTATTGCTTATCCGCAGCCTTGGTAGGATATAAATCATGAGTTTTCATCTTATCACTGCAGGTGGAAGTGGCACACCAGCTTCTGCTTCCTTTAGAGGACCCCAGTGTCTAGGGCATGAGCCTCAGTTGTTCCATGGGTCCTGGTGGTCTCCTCCTCATCCCCCTCCCAGATGGAGTGTGGAGGGGCCCACACAGCCCACCTCCCACCCCTCCATCTTGCAGAACAGGATGCAGCCCAGAGCAAAGGCTTGCTCCAGCAGAGCCACCTGGGGCTGGGGCTCCCTGGGGCCCCGACACCCCTCCCGCGCTCCACCCCCGTTGTCCCAGCCCGGACTTGGTGTCTTTGCTGAAATGGACAACCGCTCTCCGCCTGGCTTGCTTATCTCCCGGCCCCTCCCTTCTGCCACCCGCTCTGCCAGAGCCCACCCCATCTCAGGACGCAGGAGGGAGTGGGGCCCTACCTTGGCACCGATGTGGAGACAAGGCTGGGCATAGGGCTGGAGGTCCAGATCGGCCAGGAGCCAGCCAGGGACACCGGGAAACAGCTCTTCCTGGGACACACGGAGCCCCACGCCGAAGGAGAGGAGGACCAGGAGGTTGGCGTAGAGGACCAGGCAGGGTGCGCTGAGCAGCACCAGGCGGCGGCTGTCCCGGGCCGTCCAGATGACACAGGCCCAGAGCAGCAGCACGAAGCTCAGCCAGCTGGCGTGGGTGACACTCCATGCCTGCGGAGCAGGGCGGCGCCGAGTTCCACTCTCCCCTCATGGAGCAGGCCTCGGGGACCAGAGGTTCCGAGGCCTTGCGTGCCTGTATTTCCAATTTGGCCTCCTGGTCAACTTCCCCCAGCCACCACCCCCTCCAGGAGCCCTGGCCCCGAGATTAGGGCAGCCAGGCAGGGCTTGCTCGACACCGTACACGCCCGTGTGGCCACTCTCACCCATTTGGGGGCACGGTCTTGAGTGGACTGCATTTTGTCTCCACTGTCACCCCAGGCTCCATCGTGTGCAGAGTCGCTGGCAGGGGTCCCAGACCCGCTCCCCAGTCTCAAAGGCCAACATACGGAGTCACGGCCCAGCTCGGGACAGCTCAAGCACCAAGACCCACCCACCTGCAGTCACCCAACCAGCAGCCCTCTCCCTAGAAGAGGCCTTTTTTCCCCTCATGGAGAGGAAAGCCACCTCAGCCACCGAGACAAGCAGAAGACACAGCTTTCTGCAAAGGCCTCCTGGAAGACGGTATGCAGCTGCCAGCCCGCCCCCCCACCCCCTTCTCCCGTCTGCCCCCTGCCAGGCCCTCCCTGACGGATGGATGAGAAAGCAGGGGGCACTGCGGGATCTTTTCCTCCTGACGCCACCGGCCTTCCACTCCTCTGAGAAGCTATTCCAAGTGCTGGGACCAAAACTGCGCTTGCTTCTTACGCGTGAGGCCCGGGGGCTCCCCAAGGCCACAGGACTGAGGTCCAGGTGGGTTCTGTTCCCAAGCCCACTCCTCAAAGCAACTAGTGTCCACTTTGAAGGGGAGAAGAAGTCGAGGGTTGGAGGGGGTACAAACAAGTACAGACTCGCTTGGTTTTTTGTTATTGCTGTTCTCAGCCTCAGTAAGCAGAGCTGAGCAAGGCTTTTCCCCAGAACCTCCTTCTTCCCCCCTTAAAAGATGAACCCCAAGTTCAGCCGGAGTTGGGCACGTAATGGAAAGGGCCTCTGCCCTCCCCTGCAGCCAGTACCAAGACTGCCCAGGCCACCCAGGGCTCAGTTTCTGCCTGAGGGGCAGCGAGGGACGAATGTGGCCATGCAGGGTTTCTCTCAACCCTGACACTGACCTCTGAGGTTCCGAGACACCCCAACCTTCCCAGTCTGCCTCCCTTAGGACCCCTCATGCATCCTGCTTCCATTAATGGCTGCAAAGGCCTCCAGAAGACTTTCCATTTCCAGACACCCGGCCTCTCCCGGGGAATCCCGTCCCCATGGTCCGGCCTCCAAGGAGGGCGGCCTCCTACTCCGCACCTGCCCGGGAAGGAGGCTTACCATCATGGCAATCAGCGCTGTGACGTAGCTGTGCTTCATGGCAAGGTGGCCCAAGGCCGAGACACTGCTGGGCGCTGAGCCGCTGACCCCTGGGTCCATGGGACTGGTGGCCTCTTCTGCAAGCCAAGCACACAGATGGTAGGTCTAGCACACGGCTCCCCAAAGAAGAGCCTGGCCAGGCAACCGCGGCAGAGTAAAAGACATCTTGGTGCCTCCAGAAGGCTCTGTCCTCGGCACTCTGAGGGGCCAGCTCCACAAATGCAGCTCCAACCCGCCTGCCCTGGCCAGAAAAGAGAAGCCTCAGCAGGGCTTGGCCCTGCCACCACCCACCTCACCCTTGGAGAAATAACTTGTATCCCTGAGTCTCGCCCGAGCGTCTGGTTTGGGCCCCGCAGCACATTTGCCCACCTCTCGAGCCCCCACGGCGCCTGCAAGGGGCTTGTGCCTAGAGCCATGCACAGGGGCTGGCAATCGGTAGGTTCTCATAGATGTTTCCAGAATAAACAAGTGAGACAGAAGTCCCAGCTGCAGGGCAGGGTGCAAGTTTAGAAATTCTCTGTAAGCAGTCCACTGGATCCAATCACTTTGGAAGCCATTATTAGGTGCCTTCTATATGCCCAGCGTTGGGCATGGAAGGACCGTTAGAGAGATGGAGCGTAAGCTCTGACCTCTGAGAACTTCCAATGTGGGTGGAGAGAGAGAATACAAAGACATTGCTGCAGAACCAAACAAGGCAGCGTGTGATATCGTGTCTCTGCCATACGGACTCTCCTCGCATTCCCAGCACGGGGTGGGGGTTGGGAGGTGGGAGAGGGGGCTGCCATCACTCCTTCGGGCCATCCCCTCTTGCAAAGCAAAGTTTCCCGGTCATCTCAGCTGGGGCGATTTCTCCCCAAGGGACCTCTGGCGATGTCTGGAGACATTTTGGGCTGTCACGACTGGGCGGGGTATTGCCGGCATCTAGGGGTAGAGGCCAGGGGTGCTGCTAAAGGTCCTGCAATGCACAGGTCGGCCCCACACCAAAGAATGATCCTGTTCCCAGTGTTGGTAGTGCCGAGGTCGAGAAGCCCTGGTCTCGCCAGCATGACAGTCCCGAGCTCGGGTTTAAGTCAGCGGGACATGACGTCGTGTGGGCAAGTTACTTAACTGCTGCCATCCTCCGTTTCCTCACCTGGAAAATGAGGCCAAGGGTAGTACGATTTACAAGGTCCCTTTCCTTCCGGGAGGACGGAATGAGAGGGGCTCTGAAGACTTGGGTATGGGCGTGGCTCTTAGAGGTGCTGTTTTCACCATTATTGAAACCTGAAAGTCGCCATTCCAGGACAGAAACCTACGAGCTTTGTCCCCCAGCGCAGTGTGAGGTGCGACATGGCTGCTCTCAGGAGCCACCTTGGTGCTTCCCAATACTTTTACCCAATCCGTGCTGACTCCTTTGGCCTTGGTGACTGGTTTCCTCTCCTGAGGGCTGTGCTCCCCACTCCTCATGGACCGAGAGAGCCAGCATGTGTCTGACCTGGTCCTTCTGGAAGACGCTGGTCCATTCCCTCCTACTTCTATTGTTATCTTGGGGAGTCAGGGTTTTTTGCTACAAATCCAGGAGTTGGGCCATTTGGGGGTTGGGAAACCCTCATGGGGGATGGGGCTTTTACCTGAAAATGTCTCTCTCTTTTCTTGCACAAGAAAGGTGGGCGAGTCGGCGCCTGAGCACTGCAGCCGGTGCTCCTTGCAGTGCAGAAGGGGCAGGTCCTGCCAACTCCCACTGGGGAAGGGCGTCCCCTGGCAAAGAAAGGGGGGCTGCTCAGCAGGCCTCGTGGCATTCCCAGGCCACCTGTGGGGAGGAAGGTAGAAGCCAGCAGGACTGTTGTTTTTGGTTAACTCCCCTGGAGATGATTTGTATAAAAGACACGTGAAACTCAGGGACGTTGGGCTCTTGCTTTGGTCAGAGTTGTGGTTTGGAAAAAGCCGCTTCAGGTCTGGAGTCCTGGCTACATGTCTCCTCCTTTTGCCTTCCTGCGCCCTGAACGTGATCTTACCAGAGAGGGCGCAGTGACTGCTTTGCTGCCTCCCTGCCTCCGGCCGGGTCCCCTGCCTCACCGGTTCTTCACTGTGGTTTCAGAAGAAGCATCGAGGTGGTTTCCATCCTGTCATCCCTTCCCCACCACCACCAGGCCCCGCCGTCAGCAGCAGCCGGTGCTCCACTGCCCACACGGCAGGGTTTGGAATCCCTGGCCACCCCAAGGTCTCGTGTGCGCCGCCCCTGCAAGACCAGGTCTGAACACGCAGACCCCGTCCCACTTTGCAGAGTCTGGTAGCAGAGAGGTAAGCGTTCCACGGCGGCTGTGACCACAGCCGTGACGAGAGGGACTCGGCGCTGGCAGAGCCTGAAAGGGGAGCCGACCTGGGCGGCTTCCAGCGGGGAGAGAGGCCTGAGCTGAAGGAAGGAAAAGGGGGTTAATGGAATCAAGAGAGGAGGGAAAGAAAGAGCCTGAACATAGGCCTGTTGACACCCTGGGAGGAAAGGTTTGAGGAAGGAGGTAAGAGGGGCTGGAGTCCAGAAGCCAAGGAGCAGCGAGATCTGGCGGATGACAGGAGAGGTTGGTTGGGGTCTTGAGGGCCATTTTGAGCATTTTGGTCTTTTTTTGAAGAGCAGTGGGGAGCCATTGAAGGCTTAAGGAAGAAGAGGGACACAGTTAGATTTACTGAAAAGAATGTCTCTAGTTGCTCTGGAGAGAAGAGACTAAAGCAAACAAGGGTACCTGGACGGACAGTGGGGGGCAATGCAGAGGTCCCGGGAGATGTGGGACAGCAAGTGCTAGGGTGACAGCCGGGAACAAAGAGGGGAGAAGGCGGCTCCAGAGACACTGATGACAACATAAAAGTATCCTTATGGCAAACTGGATATGGACTGAGAGGAGAGGAGAGAACTTGCTTGCAAGATTCAGGTGGATGGAGAGGCCATTTATGGAGGCAGAGACCATGCACCTGCTTGGGGCAGGTGAGATGTGAGGGGCCCCTGGACATCCAGGTTCACTCCCCCGGGTCCCCTCATGCTCCTTCCAAGCTGAAAGCCATTTATGTCACACCAAGTGTATACTTTCCCCAGGCTATTTCCCCAGCCAGAGAAGCACCTTCTACCACCACCTCCACCTACAGAGTCTCAACCCATCCTTCAAGCCAAGCGCGAATGCCTCTTCCTCCAAGAAGCCTGCCAGATAAACCAGCTTTTGCCTAGCCCCCCTAATTGAAGCAGCAAAGGGGGACACAGAGACACCCAGGGACCATCTTCCGAGACCAAGTGTGCCCAGCTCTGCCTCTCACTGCCCTGCCCTCTGCTTATTGCCACACAGGTCTTGGCGCTGTGCCTGGATGGGACATTCTGGAGGATGCGAACCCTGCCTTTAGCCCGTGTAGCCTCCACAGCCTCTGCCCGCGGGCTGCACTGAGCCGTCACTCAGCGCCAGGGTTGAATGACAGCCTCCTCTTCGGGCCCCGGTGGTGCACAGCCACACAGACGTCTCAGTGAATGCATTCCAAACAGGCTGGGGGGGTGCAAGCCGAAACACCATTCCATCTTGCGCTCAGAGCCGAGGTCGGGCAAATGGAACTGTGCAGAAAATGCTCTTTAAAATGCATTACGTGCAGGAGTTTAAAGAGACGCCTGCTGCTCAGTGAATTTCAAAAAGGAGCAAGCCAGTGATGAACGACCTGGGTTGTTACAGGCTAAGGAACAAGGGGCTCTGTCTGTCTGCTGGTAAATAAATTGTGGCCATATATCACCTTTGGGGCTCTGCCGGAGGGAGGCTCCTAAACCTGTTGGACAGGAAAGCAGGGTGCACAGCTCATCCGAGTATCACACAATAAGGCTCTTATTTGGATGAAATGTGAAAGGCATCACAGCTGGGGGGGATGTCCATCATGGGGGGTAGGGGCCCTGGTCCACGTCCTCTTTGGACACACTTGAAAGGGAGGGTGGCGTCTACGCAGGAAGAAAACGTCTGGGAGGCGGGCTCAAGTCATGGACAAACAGGTGTATTTTTTTTTTTTTTTTTTAACTAATCCAGCAGATTCTATTTTTGAACTTTTCCATCTTGGGCGGCACTAGAAGACAGGTTTAAGGCAGTTTTCTCCTCTCCAGGCCTAGTGGGGGAAGAAATTAGTCGAGTTCATCTACGGTATGTTAATTACATCCTTCTGTTTCCTCTCCTCCTAGAGCTATCTGCACAACTGAAAACTGAATGAGCTATTACCAAGTGGTTACTCGATCTGTCCTGTGTCCAGAGCACCATGGTGGGGCACGGTGGGGAGAGATTAAAGAATTGGAGAAGCTAGCCTGGCGTGCCAGGGGTCTGCCCACGATTGCAGGGTGGCTCAGAAGCTATTACAGAGCCACGCATCGACGGGTCCGTGGTATTAATAACAGACTGAGCAGATGAACTCTGGCAGGCGGTTGTGTCGAGGAGTGGTAGACTTGGAGTGGAGAGCCGCGGCGGAGGCTTGCTCTCGCTTAGGGAATAGAGTTGGCTGTTTACCGATTCCCTTTTTCACGTATTACAAATTCGTCCCAGTGTTCCTTTGGCCCTGGACACTCGGGGTTGCCATGGGGCTATGCGCAGACACAGATTCAACACAGAGGATGGGCTTCATGGCCAAGGTGAGCTGGTGATAATCACCTGGAGCCGGTGCTTTGGGCAATTCTTCACACAGACTGTTTTTTCCCAAGATGGACAGCCTCTCACCGGTACTCGGCGATGCTGAGTTTGTGACCTTGGGCAAGTTGGTTGCTTCTTGGCACCCGAAACCCTCATCTGCAGAGTGAGTGACTTCTTGGCACCCGAAACCCTCATCTGCAGAGTGAGTGACGCCCATTGGCCAGTCCTTTGGGTGAGTTTGTGAGCTGGCCCCATGCCTGCCACTTCGATATTCCAATAAATGTTGGCTAAGCAAGACAATGAATGGTGCATGGGTGTTAACCTTTGCCCTGCCAAGAGGCTGGCTCCTGGCTCAGCTCCCCAGGCCAAGCCTCATTCATTTAGCAAACGCTGTTTGAGCGCTGGCTCGGAGCAGGAGCAGGCTGGCCACGTGCAGATCTCTGGGTATGCTGCCTGCTGCTGCCGTCTTGCCTGGCCAAGCTTGGAATTTTCTTGGTGGTTTGTTTTAGCTCAACTTTGGGACACATTTTTACAGTAGGCCCCTTGGACTTTGAACCTTCCACCTGCAGGAGACAACAGATGATGCTGCCAAGAGTAGAAGCTCTGATGTCACACCACCTGGGTGCAAATTCCCACACACACACACTTAGTACTGCTGTAGCTTGAGCAGCTGACTTCCCCTC
>JAQZBX010059753.1:0-17456 GCA_029593785.1 Cabassous unicinctus
TTTCCCTACACGGGGCCCCTTGAATTATTTTATGACTTACGGAGGTTGACCACTCGCGAGAAGGAACAAAAAGCCTCGGTAGTGCCCCTGATTGGATTTTCTTTATGAAAAGTCCTCCCCGGTTGCCAATGCTGTTGAGGGTGTCCCTCCGAAGGACAGATACCGCCACCTGGGGAAGACGTGGGCAAGTCCCCGCGGATGGCAGCTGACTGTGCGTCTCGATTTGGGGCGGGGGCTGTCAGGCAGGGTGCCCGCAGGGAACAGATGGTACGTTCCTCTCGGATGATCTGGGGAGCGGTAACAAAGGCGCGATTTACAGAGACGCGGGCAGCCCTTAGGCGGGCCGGTCAGGGCCGTGGGCGTCCCCAGGCAGCACAGGCCGGGCCTGAGCCCCCACCCCCCGAGTCCTGGAGGGGGAGGCGAGGAGCAGGCCCTGCAAGACCCACAGCCATGGCAGCAGGAGAGACCCAGGGCTGGCGGCAGAAGAGCCCGGGGGCTCCGGCAGCTTTTCCCACAAAGCTTTGCAACAGCTATTTAGAGGATTCCTTCCCGCCAGCCAGGCCTTGCAGTAGTCAGGATCGGCTCAGACACGATGCAGTAACAAATAAACCCCTAAAATCTCACAGCTCAGTACCGTAGCCGTGCATTTCTCTTGACTGCAAAGCACTTTGGCAAACGGCAGGGCACTGTCCATGGGGTGACTTAGGGACCCAGGGTCCCTCCTTGATGCCAACCGGCCTTCAAGGGGTCTGGGGCCACAGGAGAGCAGATGGGACAGTTAGAGGATGCCGCTGTGCCTGCCGCTGGCTAACATACGGAAACAGGACAGCAGGGTGTTTCTCAAACATAAGTTTTTAAGAGTGTTGTTTGATCCCATCTCTGTGAAGAACATTATATTAAAATACATGGAGAGAGACTATATAAACATATGTGGGTGTATATCTATTTATATAGAGAGAAAGAATGAGTTATCTGTTACTGTGTAACCAATTACTCCAAAACTTAGCAGCGTGAAACAACCCTTGATGATGTCACAGTTTCCGAGGTCAGGAATTCGGGAGCAGCTTAGCAGGTGGTCTTGGCTCAGAGTGTCCCTCAAGGCTACAGGCAAGCCACCAGCTGGGGCTGAGTCTCCTGGAGACCCTTGAGGCTGGAGGACCCACTTCCAGGCTGGCCTCTCACAGGGCTGCTTGAATGGTCCCCTGACATGGCGGCCAGCTGTCCACATCATGGCTGGCCACATCGTGGTTGTCCACATGGTCACCTGCCCACATGGTGGCCGTCTACGTGGTGGCTGTCCACATGGTGGCCACCTGTCCACATGGCGGCTGTCCACACGGCAGCTGGCCACATTGGTGGCTGGCCCAGAGGAGTGATCCGAGAGCCAGCACGGTGGAAGCCACAGTGCCATTTGTGACCTCGCTGGGTGTCACTTGCCACCACCAGCCCAGCCCAGCCACAGGGAGGGGCAGGCCCACCAGGAGGCTGGATGCCAGGAGGCAGGCAGGGGCACTGGCCGCCAGAGAGAGAGCGCGCGTGCGGGACTTGGAGAGAGACTTACTTCAGCCTTGTAATTGGGCCCTAGACGGCAGAGCTACCCGGAAACCTCCCCGCGGGGCCTACCACGCGGCAGCCACACCCCCCACCCCCAGCCAACACCAAGCCCCTTCCCCAACTGCCAGCCCACATGGTGTCACCGGAGCTGGTGGCCTCCAGGGCAGCCAGCCCAGGGGACGGAGGGGCAAGGGCAAGAGTGAGCACGCCCCGTCCCCACTCCAAGCCCGCCCCGGGGAGCTCCACGGACCAGGAGAGAACGGCTGTCAACTGGGCTGCACTGAATCTGGACACTTAAAAATGAGCAGGAGCGAATGGAATCTGCCCGATCGGTTGTCAGGGGGCAGGAGACGTGTTTTGTTCTGTTTTTTGACAGAGCACGGCTGACAGCAGTGACTGGCAAAAACAAACCCGTTTTGTGCCTATGCCGAGCTGCGGCTCTGCAGTCACTCGCAGAGGGGCGAACGCAGCTGAGCGGTCCGCTTTCCGACAAGAACAGCCATTGCCTGGGTGAGTTTAGGAAATCCGTTACACTTAGTGTTTGTGTTTTAAGGCGCTAACGCGAACCTGGTAAATACAAAGAGAGCGGCAGGCTCGCCTGAGCAGGAGGCCCCTCCTGGCCCTCGGCGGTGGGCTGGGGGGCCTGAGGGAGCCGGTTGGCCTCCGGGGGGTGGATCACGGAACCCCTTTCCTGTGGGGTGAGCCCAAGGCAACCAGGGCCTCGAGAAGGTGCCTCGAGAAGGCCACGTGCACTGAGGCCTCACAGGGGGAGAAGCAGAAGCCAGGGGCCAGCGGGAGAACCCGAGGAGCAGGAGCAGAGGCCTCGCCGCGGAGCCTGCGCCAAAAGAGGGGAAGCTGGCCCCGCTGACAGCTGGGCTGGGGACGCCTCACCCCCAGCGGAGAGACAGCCGAGCCCTGTGTGGTGCTTGTCCTGGCCACCTCCCCACCCGCTCCCAGAAGCAGTGCGGCCTGGCTAGACCCTCAGGAAGCCCTCTACCCCTTCCTCCAGACTCTGTGGTGTGGGGGTCCAGGAAGCCACGATGGCGGGTGTCTGCTGAGCTGTCACTGGACGTCCACCCAGGACGGCCTCGGCGGCAGGCCCCGCCCGCGTGGCCCAGGGCTCAGGTGAGGCTGCAGACCACGGGCTTGGGTTTGGGGTTGAGCCATGCAGAGCTGTGAAAACAGCTTCGGGGGCGAAGGAAGCCCTCCACCCCTTCCCCTGGTCAGTCCTGGCCATCATCTTGAGACCACCAGAGGGGGAAGAGCTGGGAGGCTGCTAAGGACCACCTGTCACCCCACCCTGGCTGAGGAGAACGACATCACAGGAGCCAGCGAGAGAGGGGCGGCCAGTGGTACAGTGTGCCCCCAGCTACGTCCCTGGCATCATGCAGGGGGCTGGGGACACAGAGGAGCCCTAAACCCGCACCCCTTGAGGCACTCACCCACCTGCTAGGCGGTGAGGGCACTGCCAGCCTCCTTCCCCTCCTGGCTGGGCCACAGACCCCTCTTTTCCTTGGGGCTGACCTGTCTAGTTACAACGGACACGTACTCCATCCACCAGCCGCAGTTATTGGGCCAGGGATGCTCACGTGACCCAGGCCACCCTGTAAGGAGCTCCCAGGACTTATCTGCAGAGCTCCTGGAAAACCAGCCTCTTTCCATTGGGACTTGTCAGCTGGTAGGACATAAAAGCCCCCACCCCAGCCCATGGGGAGAGAGCACAGGCAAACAAAGCAGAAAGGCCAAACCTCGGGGTCCTGGATCCAACTGTGCCTGAAGCTGCAGCTATGCAAGCCCATAGGTTCCTTTTTACTTAAGTGAATTTGAACCGGGATCCTGCACCAGAAGAGAGATGGACACTCAGGCAGCAATGCCCAGCTAAGGAGGAAGGGTGTGCAGAGGCGTCGTGGCAACCCCAAGGAAAGCAGGCCCTGTCTGTGGGATGTGCGCAGTCACCCAGCCAAAGGCCCAGGGAGAGGCTGGGGAAGGGCTGCGCATCAGTCGAGGTGACCCAAGGACCAGGTGCAGGGGTGGCAGGCCAGGGAGGGAAAGCCCTGGTGTGAGGGGGTCTGGAGGGGCTGGCCCTGTCCTCCCCACCCTTCTGCCTCCACAGAGTCCCTGGCAGCCCCCTACCCAGAGCTGGATGCCCTCCTCTCTGCATGCCTCAATTCCACCCCTTCTCCCCCACACTCCTCCCCTAGGGCCCTCAGTGCCCCCAGAGTCCCCAGGGCCTCCATGCCACTGCTCCCCCGTATCCAGCCCCCCTGCCATCCCCACACACTTGTCCCCCCATCACTACCTGCACCCACCTGTCCCGGGAAGAGCCCCAATTCCAGGCCTTTCTGTTTGGGCAGCACACTGCCCGATGCCACCCCAGCCCCGTCGTGGGTTTCTGGGCAGCTGAGCGTGAGTCTTGGTTGTAAGGAGCTGCTGCCTTGATTTATGGGGCTACATGGCGCTCTCTGGGCGGCCCCCGAGGCCCCAGCTTGGCGCCCCCAGCCACGGGCCTGGCCTCAGGCCGAGCTTGGGGCCCCCAGTCCCTGTCCTGCCCCACCAGCCATTGTTAATGAGCGGCCCCACTTCCATGCTGCACACTGGGTGGCCGTCCTACCCTGGCTTCCTGAACGTGGGGCTCCAGCCTGCGCCCCCTGTCCCCGGAACGAGGGCCAAGTCCCAGCTGCGGAGCCCCAGAGGCGCAAGTGGCCACGTGTCACGGGCAGGGGCTTCCGTGAGACCCCTGAGGCCAGGCCTCCGAGCTGTGTGGAGCAGCCGGGGCCGCAGCCTGGCACGGGCAGGCAGGCTGAGGTCTTCCGTCCCCTGCGGAGAGCAGCCAGGCGCGAGGGAGGGAGGCTTCTGCGCAGACGGACGCCTGGCTGCTCGCTCTACAGCGCTGGCCACCGGGAGCTCCCAGGAGCCCTGGAGGCGCCGCCCTTGGCCCTTCCCACCCTCCTTTCCAGAAGGCCCAGGGATCTGTCACTCCTGTGCTATTACCTGAGCGACAGTGAAGCCTCTCCCTCCCGGGAGAGCTGTGCTTAAAGGCCTGGGGGCTGGGGCTGACAAGCCAGGAGGGCACTGTGGAGGCTTCCCAGCCCTCCCATGCGGGTTGGGGGTGAGGGGAAAGCGGGGTGCTTCTCTACAGGCCAGGACGAGTCCTGAGACACCCAGAGCTAAGCAGGGGACACGGCCCTCAGCCCCCCTCCGCCACACAGCCTTGCAGGGGAGAGACTACCAGAGAATTCGGACCCAGTGCTGCCCACGTTTCCGCGCTTGGCCCAGGACTTGTTGCCCAAAATATTCAAGGAAAAAGTCACCCAAGCCTCAAAGTCAAGGAGGCAAGGACACCTGAAGAAGTGTGTTTATGTCACAACTTACAGAAAAGCAGCTGGGCACACACCCAGCCTGCCCACGGCTCAGCTGCCCCAGGCCACAGGGCTGTCCAGCGCCAGCTCAAGGCGCTGCCCCATCAGACCCGGCCGCACCCACAGGTGACCCGGAACCCCGGCCTCTGGGCCCAACGGCAGGATTGTTCGGTGCAGCTCCCTCACCCCCATTTCCCGAGGAAGGGGCCCAGGCCCCAGGCCCTCCCCCTGGGGCCCCAGCCAGGTCTTTATAATCCTGTTTGACGGTAAACCAGTTTGCAGTAGACGTTCACTTCCTGCTACCTGGGCGCACAGCACCCCAGGTGCCCAGCAGTCCCGGGGAGTCAGCCTTTCTCTGGTCTCGGTTCAGGGGGTCCATCCCCTGGGCTCCCCCAGGTCACCTGGGGGACCCCAGCCTCCGCCTCCAGCCTCTCCAAGACATTGGGCACTGCAAGACTGTCTTGCCTTTCGCCGTGACAGCACAAGGTCAGGCTCAGGAGCACAAGCACGTGCACACACACACTCATCGCCTCCATGGCCTCTTGCTGCCATACACCCACACCTGCCCACACCCACCCACACCTGCCTCACCTGCCCATACCTGCCCACACCTGCCTCACCTGCAGGCAGCCTCTGCTTGGGGACTCCCCGCCCCAGTCATGGGGCAAACTGCTCTGTACACAGCCTTGCCTGCAGCCAGCTGGCCCGGGACGTCAGCAGCTCCGTCCCTTGGTGGGGGGGCAGCCCGATGGCCTGGGGGCAGCAGAGCCCCTTGCTGAGGCCGAGACCCCTGCCCGGGCAGAGGGGCCTGAAGCACAAGGGGCTGGGGCTGCAGGGGCCCCAGGCTGGAGACAGCCTTCTCCTCCCAGCACACAAGGGCACAGAGGTGGTCGCCCTCCCCCTCCGAGGCCTGCCCCCCAGGCCTGCTCTGTGGAGACGGGCATCTCCCACCCCATGGGACCCTCTCCTGCTGGGAGCTTGTCCCCACCCTGCCCGGGGGTCCTGCCCCTGCCCTGCAGTGCCTGCTGATCTTAGGTACAGCATGGGCAGCTTTGGAGCAGGACTGCCTCCTCTGGCCTCAGTTTCCCCACCAGCACTCTGAGGGTGCCCTCCAGGTCCTTTACAGCTGGACCTCCTGCTGCTGTTGGGCCCCTGGGCAGGGTCCAGCCTCCACCCCTCCGTGAGAGGGGGCGCCTGTCTGGACAGCCCATGGATCGGACACGGCTACCAGTGACGGAGGCGCCTCGCAGAAGCACATGGGGCCACCAGCAGTTGCGCCTGCTCAGTCACTTGGGCCGGACCAGCTCGTCACAACCCACGGCCTCCTGGCTGGGTGCCCTCACGTGCCAGGGGACAGGTGGATCAGACGCCGCCTGCCCACTCAGAAGGCTGCGGGACCCTCGCTGTGCTCCAGCCCCAGCCAAGCCGTCTGACGAGTGGAAATGCCCACTTCCTGCCTGAGCAAGAAGGAGCCCGGCACGCAGCAGCCGGTGCAGAGCAGGCATGGGTGGTGGGCGCGGGGGCAGTGGGGGCGGGCAGCCAGCCGGGTGGGGGCTGGGGAACACCAGCTGTGTCTGGGCGCAGCCGCCCAGAGGCCCAGCGCCCGCGGCCCAGGGAAACCTCCCGCCGCACGCCGCCCTCTGCACTTGCCGCTCTCTGCCCTGGATCCGCTCGGCCGGCCCCGGCCACACCACTTCCCTCTGCGTGTTTTCATTTCCCTGTTCCAGGAGGAGGGAAGTACAGCCTGACCTGGCCCGAGGCCAGGGCCCTTCACCAAGGGCGGCACCCAGGGGCACTCGGGGCTACTCAGGGCGGCTCGGGGCAGCTCCGGGTGCTTCCTGAGCACAAGGTCAGCGGCAGGGACAAATGCTCCCAGAGGGTAGAGGGCCTGGGGCCAGGAATCGGCTGCCCCTGGGTCTGCAGGCCCGGGAGGTGCCCGCGGCCCCACCTCCCAGCCCCCAGCAGGCCCCAAGGCCACCTTGGCCAGGGCCTCTCTGCTGCCAGGTGACCAGAGGGACACAGCTGCAGGGCCAGCGTGGTGCAGAGGGTTCTGTACCAAACACAACACACAGGTGGCAGGTGACCTGGCCAGGGAGTACCGCCCTCCCCCAGCTCCTGGAGGCAGGGGTGAGAGCACAGTCCAGCTGCCCTGCTGCACGCTGCCCTGCCCTCGTCTCCAGGCCACCCCAACACACGTGCCGAGAGCCCGCTGGCCAGACTCAGAGCCCAAGTGACCGACAAGCATCTCTGGGCAGCCTCGACCCCACCAGCTCTGGGGGCGGGCCAGGAGTGAGCCCACTGCCCCCCGGCCCCTCTCCCACGCCCCACACCCAGCCCTTGCAGAAGGGCAGTCTGAGCACTGGACCCCTGGTGGGAGGGTGCCGGCCCACCCACTCCTCACTTCTCCGCCATGTGTGCAGGTTGGGGCAGGGCAGACCCCGCCCCATGCTATCCACCCCTGCACCCCTGGGCTCTGGATGGCCGGTTCTCCTGGAGAACTGTCCTCCTCTGAGTGGCCCCGGCCCCCGGCACCCACCCCAGCAGGAGCAGACGTGCTCGGCAGGGCCTGCCCTGACTGCCCTCTCCCACCCCGGTGACAGAGTCCCAGCAGGCCTGCAGGAGAACGTTTCCCGGATTGAGTTCTTGGGCTGCACCAAGCCACCAGCCCCCACGTGGTCAAGTGGGACAGGCCCCAGCGTGCGGGCCTGCCTCCAGCAGCTGCCACAGCCCCAGCCCCCTCCCCAGGGAAGCCCTTGAACGTGCAGCTTCTCAGAGAACGTGTCCAGAGAGGAGGAAGTGAGGGCTGCTCGAGCCTCCCCCCAAGTGTCGGGCTAGGGGGCCGGTCGTTTCCCAGGGCTGTGGGGGCAGGAGCTGCCTGGCTCTCAGCAAGAGGACAGAGCAGGGTGGAGGCAGGGAAGGGGGACCGAAGGACCCCAGCACGCGGGGGCTGCGGGGTTCCCTCTGCCTTCGTCTGCCTCGGGGCATCACCTGTCGCCTGCACTCACGGCACAAGAGTCGGTTTCAAGCAGACACGCGACAGTGTCTGGGCTGGAGGAGGGATTCGTGACTGTGGGAAAGCACTTCTTCCCCTAACGGGGCTGTAGAACGCGGAGGGGCAAGCCAGCGACCGCTGTCACGGGAGCCGCTGGAGGCAGGAGAGGCGTCCTGGGGCCACCTGGGGCTGCGAGCCTCAGAGGTGAGGGGCTCAGGGGGCTGCCACTGCACCCCTAGGGAGGCCAGGCCCACCCTCGCTTCCAGCTCCTGGGAAACGGGCTTGGGGTGATAGCAGGCACCCCCCTAATACCCTCAGCCCTCAGGGTGCCCTGACCGCTGGCTGCAGACACTGACCCACTGACTGGCCCGAGATGGGGGCAGGGGTTTGCGGCTGGCAACATCCAGGAGCCAGGGGGCCGTCATCCTCCCGCATGGAGGTGGCACAGGGTGGCGGGTGCGGGGGTGTATCCCCGGCTCACTGCAGGGCCAAGGCCCACATTCCCTCTGTGCAGGGTAGGGGCTGGGGGGCTCGGCCTGATGCCATGAGTGCCCAGGGCTGCCCACCCTGGGGCAGGGGAGGGAAGGGGCTCGGCCAGGTGCCGGCTGGTGGCAGCCATGCCAGGGGCACCATGGGGTGGCCCCTGGCACTCCGTGCTGAGAGACACCCCGAGCAGCCCTGGGGAGCCCACCTGCAGGTACTGCCCCCACCTCCTGCAGCCCCAGCTTGCAATTTGTGCTTATATTGGTGTCACCCCCTTTGGCTTCTTTCAGCACCCCACCTCTGGGCCAGGGAACTGCACACCCCGCAAATCCAGCCTCCATCTCACCGGCTTTGGACTCCATCCACGAAGGGCAGTTCTGGCCACCCCACCTGAACTTTCCTGGGGTCTGCTCCCCCAGCCCCCGGCCCCCCAGTGTGACCTTGCACACTGCCCTCAGCGCCCATGCTGCATCTGAGACCTGCCCGTGCCTCTTGGCCCCAGGACAAGCTCTGCCGGCCCCTCGTTGCCCCACAGCAGGGGCCATCACAGCCGTCAGAGCCTGTCCCAGCCGGAGGTGAGGCAGGCAGCTTGCTGGACAGCCATGCCTGTTTCAGGAAAATTAATTACATCCCCTACCAAGACGGAGCTCGCCCTTTAAACATCTGCAACGTGCCCGCCCAGAATGCCGCACGCGCAGCCTGACGGCAACTCTGGGGTCCTGAGCACACCCTGCAGCCTGCACTGCTGCGCAGTGGGCTCCAAGAGGTCCTGCAGCTCGGCCAGGCCACGCCGGGCCAGGGGAGAGGCTGGACCCCCCACAGCTGGCCGGCTCCAGAGACCGGCTGGAAGCAGGTCAGCTCCTGCAACTGACCTGGGCCCCGGCTTTTGTGCTGGTTCGAGAACTTCTGTGCACGTAAATTCACTCGGCCTTTTACGTCCTGGCTGTTGAACGAGCCTGCTGCATCAGTGCATGATTTTCAAACTTTTGTCATTATTGTTGAACCCTTTTGTCAAAAATAAATAAATCTTACACAGCACGGCAAGAATGGAAACTGGCCAAAGCAGGGGGTGAGTAGGGGCTGGCCCAGAGCCTCCCCTGATGCTCTGTGCAGTCTTCTCATGCCAAGCAGTGGGTGGGGACAGGGGTGACCTGTGACCCCTCCCTGGGGCTAAGAAGCCAGCGCTGAGACAAACGGACCGATGAGAAAACACTTGACCCAAATGGACGTGAAACTAGGACATGCAGAAGAAGTTGGCAAAGAGCAAGATGGCGGCTTGAACTCAACCACCTCGTCAATGGCATCGGATGCTAAATGGACTCAGCACACCAACCGAAAGCAGAGGCCATTTTATTGGATAAAGGTCCAAGATTCCACTCGATGCTATACACAAGAAACCCACTTTAACTACAAAGACGGCTGAAAGTGAAAAAATGGCAAAACATGCCTCGTGCAAACACTAACCACAAGAAAGCCACAGTTACAAGCAGGGATTTCAACACTCCTATCTCAGAAATCAAGAGGAGAGAGAAAATCACTAGAAAGTAGACTTGAACACGCTATCACCCAGCCCGACCCAACTGACATAGAGCTCTCCACCCAGCAACAGAGCGCACATCCTTTCCAAGTGCACACGGAATATTGGCCAAGACGGGCCGTGTTCTGGGCTGGAAAACAAGCTTCAATAAATTTACGAGGACTGAGACCAGACGAAATCTGTGCTCTGGCTACACCTGAGTTAAGCTATAAATCCAGAACAAAAAGATACCTGAAAAATTACAAACAGTTGGAAATTGAACATATTTCTAAGTGACCTAAAGATAAAAGATGTTACAAGGAGAACTAAAAAATACGTTTTGAGCTGAATGCAAAGGGAAACACAGGATATCTAAACATGTGGGCTGTAACTGAAGTAGTGCTCACAGAGCAATTTATGGCTTTAAGTGTTTACATCAGAAAAGAGGGAAAATTTAAAATCAGTGACCTAATCTTTTACCTTAATAAGCTAAACAAGAAAGATAAACCCAAAGCAAGTAGAAAAGAAAAAGATTAAATAGAAAATGGACAATCAGTAGAGAAAATCAGTGAAATTTTAAAAAGTAGTTCTTTTAAACCGAAATAAATTTCCAACTAGACTAATTTTAAAAAGAGAGAGAATATAAATGATCAATACAGGAATGAAGTAGAAGACATTACTACAGATTCCGCAGACCATGAATGGATGAGAGAATACCATGAACCTTACACCAGTAACCTTGACAATGCAGAGCAAATGGACAAACGTCCTGAAAGACACCGACTTCCAAAGCTCACTCAAAAAATGAAACGGAAAACCTGAATAGCTCTAGGTCTATTGACGAAACCTAATTTGTCATTAAAAACCTCCACAAGGATAGAGGGGTTGAGACGTGACTGCTAAGGGGTGTGGAGTGTTTCTTCTTGGAGTGATGAACTTATTTCTGTGGTGATGAATGCACAGTGCTGTGATTATACTAAAAGCCACTGACTGTACACTTTGGTTAGATCGTACGGTATGTGAATATATCTCAATAAACTGCTTTTAAAAAACAAAACAACACAACTTCCTGCAAAGAAAACTTCAGTCCCAAATGCCTTCGCTGATGAATATCATGAAACATTTAAGGAAGAAATAATACCAAGTTTTCTCATATAAATTCAAACTGACAAGCTGATTCTAAAATTTATGTGGAAATGTAAAGAATCCAGAAAAGCAAAAAAAAATTTGGTCAAAGATGAACCAAATTATAAGGCTTATACTACCTGGTTTCATCAAGACTTAAGCTGTGATAATCGAGATGCTGCTGTGTTGACACGAGGATGGACAGCCAGGTTCCAGCAGAAGCGTCCAGCAACTAGGCCTTTCCACGGATGGCCACTTGGTTTCTGATGAGTGCACTGAATTCATCTGGCAGGGCCAGGGAGAGGCTTTTCAGTAAATAGTGCTGGAACAGCTAGATCTCGATAGAGAAAAAATCAACCTCAACTGCTATCTCAAACCATAGACAAAAATAAAGTCAAAGTGGACCACGATACAGACACGAAAACTAACAGTGTAGAAACTCTAGGAGGGAACAGAGGAGAAAATCATCTCGATACTGGGGAAAATGTGGGTTTCTTAGGACACAAAAAGCATTAACCAGAGAAAATAAAATGATAATCTGGACTTCATTAAAATGGAAACCTTCTACTCTTTACGTGAAAGGCAAGATACAGATTGGGAGAAATATTTTCTCTTTCTTTTTCTCTCTTTCCACATACATCAAAGGGACTTATGCGTAGACTATCAAAGAACTACAACTCAATAATAATTATTAACAAACAACCCAGGTAAAAAGGGCAAATGCATAAAAAGATGCTAAACATCACTAGTCATCAGGAAATTGCAAAGTCAGGTTGCGATGAAACATCTCTACACACCTATTAAAATGGCTAAAGTGGAAAAGGCTGACAAGAGTCCCAAACTGGAAACAACCCAAACGTATATCCACAGGCGAACGGATAACCAGACTGTGGTCCACCCATACCATGGGATCACTCTCGGCGATAAGGAGTGAGCTGTCGATACACACAGCGTGCAGATGAGCCTCAAAACAAGTATGCCAGTGAAGACGCCACGGCAATACAGAGCCACGCCATACAATTCTGTGCACACGGGACTCTAGAGCAGGGCTCCAATCCACAGCCATCGAAAGCAGCTGCTCCGAGGCCTGATGGGAGGCAGTCGCCCGGATTTCTCTGGGGAGAGATAAATGCTCGCGCCTCGGTTCTGTGGTGGTCACACGGCCTGCTCGTGCCGGAAGCCACGGAGCCCTAGGCCTAGAAAGGGGCATTACACCTGTGCACATGGGCCTCGATGCTGTTGGTGTTTTCAGGGTGAGTTTCTTTTCCGTGGGGGTCACATCCCCAGGGAAAGCTCTTGGTTGAGCCTCACGGCCATGAGACCACAGGCAGGGGGCCCAGCGCCCCGGGTTCCCCACGCGCCCCCTGAGGCTGGAAGTGTGTGCACTCAGGAAGAGAGGACCCCCTCAGAGCGAAAGGAGGACCCCGAGAAAGCTGCGGGGAGACCACACGACCTGACAACCCTGTGCCCCTGCCGCCTCACGGCTCCTCCAGAGACGGAAGCCGAGCGCAGCATTTCTGGGCCACATTTTAAAATCCTCTCCACGTATAAAACAAGTCACATTCAGATAGGGGAGGGGTGATCAGTAGAGAAGAGGGAGCCGCCCCGAGACCAGGAGCTCCTGAGGGGGGAATGGACGCGTCCTCGCTCTCAGTCTTTATCTCTCTCCCTCCCTCTCTCTCCCTCCTTCTCTCCCTCCTTCTTTCCCTCCCTCCCTCCGTCTCTGCCTCCCTCCCCGGCCCCCGCTGTCCTCCCAGTGACGCCAGCACAAGCCCAGATTCACCATCCTGTTTTCCATTCTCTTCTCTCCACCTGGACAGCAATCCCCGGAGTCAGACCTTGAAAACCTTGCAGCCGACCCCAAGAGCTCTGCCCCTGGGCACCTTCTCAGGACCCCACCTCACTAGAGACTGCTCCCCCCAAACCCAAGGCTAGGTCCCCGGAGGGCCAAGCTCACCCAGGCCAGCCATTGGGCTCGCTGAGACTCCTCTGGAAGGAAAATCAAACGTTGCTTCCAGCCCAACAGCTGGGCTCCCCTAATGTCAGAGTTGTTCCCTGCCTCCAGGAGGGGCACGTGCAGAAAAAGGCCAGCCAGCAGCCCCCCGAGCTCCGGCCACTAGGCTGCCCCCACCCACGTGAGACGCCGGTTCCATTCTCCTGGAGCCCCGGAAAGACTCTCCCTGACAGGACCCACCCCAGCCCCCGCGACAGCTGGACACACAGGCGCTGACGGCACCCTCCCTGCAGCCGGGGAAGCCAATGCTGTCACTGCCCGTAGAAGACCAGCGGCCAGGCCACGAGCGGCCGCCCACCCTGCCTGGCCGAGGACCCCTGAGTCTGCAGAACAAGGGCACCCACGCGGGAAGGTCAGGGATGTGCCAAGGGTCCCGCCACCCGAGAACCTCTGGGGTGGGGGTGTTGCCCTCCCAGTAAAACCTGAGCCCTCCACACCCCTCACCAGCCCACGTGGCAAGAGGTGGCCCGACACCACCAGCCTTGCCGGCCGCCCTGCGCGGACACCCCGCGGGAGGGTTCGTTCCCGCCGCGGCAAGGCCAGCATGAGCCCCTACCGGGCAGAGGGACTGGCGGTGAAGCCAGAGCCCGTCGTGAGGCCAAGGGCCGCGCTCTGGAATCCCACCAGGTCCTCCGTGAGGTGCAGCGCGTTTCCAGCCTGTGGCTCGCAGGAAGCATTAACAACAGCGGAATTGCAGGCCACGGACTGCCTCTCAGTGAGGGTCCCCATGGACCCCCACTGTGCTGGGTGCCACGGAGCTCATCCCCCACGAGCCCCATCCAGCCGGGGAGTCCAGGTACACACGCGTCAAGGTAACAAACATGACGCAAACGTGAAAGCCAGGTATCAAGAGGTTCCGACTCGAGGTCCTGCGTCAGTTCCTGCTGGTTTATGAGACTCCACTCTCCCAAGCAGCACACGGATTTCTCTAGGCCATCAACCCACGGTCTCCTCCTCAAACGGCGGACGCTACAGCACGCAAATTCCACACACACACCCGAGCCACAACGTGGAGCAGCTAAACGGGAGCTGCCGGGAGCGCCAGGCGCCAGAGCCCGGCTTCCCCCGCGGGTGCCCGGGGCAGAGGCGCTGCAGCTGGGGGGTTCTCGAGCCTTCTTCAAGGTGCCTGAGCTGGCCTGGCCTCCGGTTCATTAGGCAATATCAACCAGAGCGAGCAATTTAAAGTTTTATGACATTGTTCTTAGCGAGCAGATTGCTGAGACGGCTCAGCAAACGAGAGGTCTGCTCCGGAGCCCCTCCTGACAACCGTGGGGCTCCACGCCAGCCCCGCGGATCCTGGCCAGCGACGTCGGAGGCCGTCACGGAGCAGGCTGGCGGAAGCGCCGGAGGCTTCTGCAGGCTCCGCCACTGAAGCAACGTCTGATACTCTGTGATTCCGTGAGACACGTCCTGCCACCACTGGCTCCTTCCAGCCAGCCGTCCTCCGTCCCTGTGCTCGTGTCACCCCTGCCTCAGACCCACCCCAGCTCGCCTCCTAGAAGCTGCCGCCCGCTCACCTGCACCCCCCCAGAAGAATCATTTTACCAAAAACCGTTGGCCAGGAATCAAAACGAGCATAAGCCTCTGCTCTTCGCAGCCTTATCTGCCCAGCTGCTAGAGGGAGCTGAAGCCAACTGAGGGGCCGGAACGCGGCTTGCCCGGGGTTTCCCTGCGGAGCCCTGATTTCTAAGTGCACCCAGAGAACGCTCCAGGGAAAGCACCGCCCGGGCGCTGAGCCTCGAGTGATCGGCGCCCACCCTGGCCCTACAGGCCCCTGCCGCGGCCCCGAGCTCCCCGGGAGGGCGTTGCTGGAGCTGGACCTCGCGGGGTGGGGGTGGGCAGCCCTTCTTTGAGACCCGAGAACCCCGTGGGCCTGGAGGCGGTGGATGTGCACGAGGCAGCGTGGAAGGGACGGGCTCCCATGCCGACAGACCAAGGAGAAACACCAAGGCTTTTTCCCCCAAATGTTTTATTTAAATATTAAATTAAAAAACACACATCGACGAATCATGTGGCATACATCTCTCATTTTAACATAAGAAACAAAATAATTCAATAATGGTAAAAAAAAAACAAACAAACCACTATATACACCTGAACCCGACCACGCAGGTCTCTTTAGGCTACTGTGCCACGGCCTGTGGGACTGTCAGAAGTCTACAGAACACACCACACACACTTAAAAAAAACAAACGAGAAACAAGAACACTTTACCACCCTCCGAGAGGTTCTACAGCAAGGAGGAAAGGAAACAAAAAATACCACAAAAGTAAAGTGCTCGTCGTTGCACGCAGAGGTCTCTGCGGCCTTCGATCCACGGCATTGGGACAGAAATTGTTCTCGAGAGGGGACACCACTGTGTTGGAACCGCTGCGCTCCCTCTGCACAAACGCAGGCAGAAGCGCCGGCTGCCCCAGGGGTCCAGCTCCCTCTGCCAGCCCAGGAGGTTCTTCACACGTGAGCAGGGACTTTGGCTCTGCCTGCGGCAGGGAAGCAGGTCCACGGGCTGCAGCGGTGGCCACGGCAGGCGCCTGCTTCCCGCCCTCGAGGGAATCAGCCAACCTCTCCCCTTTCTTTATTACCTTTGTTTAATACTGCAGGTGGTGAGAAGCCAAAGGGCGCTGAAGGCACCTGGGTCAGGGAACGGGGTGGGCCCTGGGTGGGCCCCGAGGGTGAAGCAGCAATTTCCTTAATTCCCCGGAGGCTTCGAGCGGCCGGACCCCCACGTGCGGGCGCCCAGGCCACCCCCCCTGCCTGCCCTGGGTGCGGAGGGAGGGAAAGCGTCCCATGGCTGCTCAGCAGAAAGCAGGTCCTAGTGGGAACTTTCCTCAACGTCATCCAAGAGGGAAATTTAAGCCAGAAACACAAAAGTGTAGTAAAAGTATAAAAAATAGGTAGTGTCTATCCGTATCCTAGTTATATAAAGTACTTGTGCAAAAAAGGAAAAGCGCCTTAAAACACTGACCGAGACATCGCATTTCGTTTTCCTTGAACAAAAGCCAGACGCCAAGAGCCCACCTGCGCAGGGCTGTGCCAGTGTGCGGGGCTGGGGCGGGAGGTCCCAGGCCGAGGGGCTGATGTGCGCCCTCGCCCGCCTCCGGGACAAGTACAGCAGCTAGCGACTGCACGTTATGCCCCCCGAGTCAGTTGTTCATTTTGGACCCTGATGATAAAATGCATAAAAAAATTAGCAGCGGGAATAAAACGTGCAGCAAGAAAAGAATTCTCCTCCAGCTCCCTGGGAGGGGCCGGCAGCTTGGTGGGGGGACAGAGGAAAGAGGCTTCCGGCCCCCTGGTGGCCGCCCCAGCCCCGCCTTCTGTTTTCATTCTTGAGCTTCCTCTGAAGAACCCTTTAATGCCGATTCTCGAGCATTTTATAAAACTCTTTGTTGGATAAAAAACAAAAAACAACAAAAAAAGCCCTCAACTCTGGGTTCTGATTGTCAAGGGAGAAAAACCCCAAGGACCTGTAGGTTCTCTTATCTTCTCCTGGCTATCGGAGCTTTGTAAAAGCCAAAACATAAAGCAGAAAGTTCACAGTTTTCGTTTAAAGCAGGAACGTTTCAGGAACTGGAGAATTATTAATGACTTAGAGGGTAAAAATACTAATCGACATGCATGCGACGCGGAGCTTCCACGTGTGTCCGTGGAGGCCCGTGGCATGCCGCGATTTCAGCAGAGGTAACTGTCGGGAGCAGCCCTGGGCCCTCAGCTCCGCCCCCATGCCCACCACACTCAGGCCACGTCCTCACAGGCGCTGCCCACGCAGGACAGAGAGCGCCTCGTCTTCCCTCACTCCAGCCCCTGCCCCCCACCCTCCCCTCAACGATTACGCCTCTCCCCAATGTTTCCAATCCCTATCTGTCGTTCAGTGCAAGGAAAAAGATAATAAAACAAACCAATCATGAACGAAAAAGCCGCAACCCTAACGTATTGCTTGTTTCGCTTCTAGAGTTATTGGCTTTGAGCCCAAAACATCTTCACATCCTCTGAGATTATTGCTTGGAAGGGGCAGTCAGCCCACGCCAGAGAAAGAGGGGCGGGAGGGCTGTGGCTGGGGGTGGCCAGGCCAGGGGGCGCATGGCATCAGAAGGGCCCCACGGGCAGAGCTGATGCGGCCTCACAGCACGAAGTTTCCCACAGGCTGGGACCCAGGTCCTCACGGCACCGAAGTCCCCACGAGCTGGGGCTCAGGTCCTCACGGCAGGGAGGTCCCCACGAGCTGGAGCCCAGGTCCTCATGGCACCGAGGTCCCCACGAGCTGGGGCTCAGGTCCTCACGGCACCGAGGTCCCCACGGCACCGAGGTCCCCACGAGCTGGGGCCCAGGTCCTCACGGCAGGGAGGTCCCCACGGGCTGGGACCCAGGTCCTCACGGCAGGGAGGTCCCCACGGGCTGAGGCCCAGGTTCTCA